>JAARMF010002235.1:17950-29483 GCA_022844705.1 Toxascaris leonina
ATATATATATATATATATAACTTGGGTTCTTCTAGAATTTCCTGCGAATCATATCGTAGAAACGCTTATGGCATTGCACTGAATCGAACACCTTGCTAGCAACCCGCATCATTTTCAAGTAACTCGTTTTAATTCCCTGATCAGTTAATTGAAGCAGTATGTCTAATTCGCATCTGTTGTTAAGTATAGTTGCAATAACTGTAGTTGTTCTCAAGTAGAGTTATATAGCAAAACTCAAAGACGCAAATTTCATTCAGTGGTGAGCACTATAGCTGTGCGAAGGTGGTTATGCCGCGAATGCGAAGAAGGAACATTGACGCCACCGTTGCTCTCGAAGGCATAGAACCAGCAAATTTCCGACTCTCATTGGTTGATCTTACTTCACGTAATCCACTTGATTGAAGAGGGGGTTGTTTAGTTAAATATTTGCTTCTTGGCATCACCCTCATTACGAAGCATTCATTGTTTGTTGCGGTTGATCAGTGATATGTCCATCCTACAGTACTCAAATAGTGTCGATGGTGATGACTAGAAGAAACAAGATGAGATGATTGTGTGTTGCAAATGGGTGTCGAAAATCGATGCGATGCTTCGTCGCTTGCCTCATGAAGAAGCCATTTCTTGCGTGGCGTGGCGCATCGCTTTACGAAATGCATGACCATCTAAAGCTCATCCACCCACTCCGAGCGTTTGTGTGCTTTGCTAATGTGCCCTATCCTACATTTTTTTGCCTAACATTTTTTGCCTCTTCCGTTGCCCCCCTACCTTCACCCTCCCTCTCCTCTTCAACAAAGTTTTCTCATAAAACTATTCACTTTACTACGTTACCTTTCCGAAGAATTGTTTCATTCTCACTTCTCTTCGCCTTTGCTTATTTGAATCCTCCTTAAGACAATATCGCTTCTGCTTGTGTGTATAACGACGGGGTTAAGGAGTTTGATGGATACAATGTGCACCATAAGATGACATCCGACGTCAATTCGATATAAATTGACTTACCAACATCACAAGCAGTTGTAAAAAATGTGACTTACATGCATTTCACAGCCCGTTAACGTTTCTTTTCACCGATCGGACTGCAGAAAGCGTCTTTTGTGGAAGAGTTATGCGAGAGGCTTCGCATCAGTTAGAATCTGATTTCATCACTCCGCATGTTTTATTCACTATCAATAGCTTGTGAAGCGATTGCTCAGATAAGCAGAGCGGAAAAGAACATTTCATGTCAGCCAGCTGGCATGTTTCTTCATTTGCTTTATTTGCAGTTCTCCCATAACTGTTGCCCTGATGATCAACTGAAAAGTTCCCAATTATTCTTCCACTCTCACAATTGCTAATCACATGGATCTGTGGAATAGTGGTGCTCATATATTTTGATGTTGTATTGAACGCGATGCTGTTGCTTTTATCATGGTGTTTTGTTTATGAGTTCTTCAAATGGAATCACTTCTACATTTAATTAAAGTACCGTTGTAATCTTATATCTTTGTGGCCTCACCACGAATGTCATTCAAGGACCTCGATTTGTATGTCGTTTATGCAATCAAAACAAAGTCGATGTCCTTATTTGGCAATGACAGGATGTGTTCACGAAAGGTGCAGTTGTGATAAGAACCATCAAGTTTCGTCTCTGGCAAAGACCATGAGTTGAGACTGTCAGATAAGCACAGACAGACACCACCATGGTCTGCTTTGTGGTGTATATGCATAGTCGCCTATTATTTGGAACTAAAACACCCAACTTTTTGAGGTAGTAGCAAGGCGCTCTTCTTGCATGACTGATTAGTTCTCAAGTTGTTCTTCAATTCCAGTACAGTATTATTTCTTACCACCTTGGGGACTGCGCTACCGCTTTCACGCATTTCTTGTAAGATAGAGATTATGGTGATGTTGTACTATTTATATGTACACACACAAGGCGGACGGAAATAGTGTTTGTCTTTGTCTTCACCTTTGTAATAATTCCATCTCATGACATCTAAGAGAGGTGAAACTTGTTAATTGCTATCATACCTGCACCGTTGATTTCCTCCAGTTTTCTCTTCTTTCCGTTGGAAGGAACTATAGGCAATGGAAAAAGAAATTACAGACACTGAAAAAAAAAACGAACTATAGGTACTGAAAAAGGCCCGAAAACCCTCATGCACTATCACCCGATGAGATCATTTGAATGGCAACGAGAGAGCCCTTTGTAAAAGATTTGAGCAATTGGGTCGTTTAAAATGTGGTCGCGTTATTTGTGCGGATTTTCCTCTTTATCAACGGTTATGCGAATGAATGTGATGATGAGTCAAATTAAAAGAGCACACATCTTGCCAAGACCTGTATTATATTTATGCGCATATTGAATATTGGTGTAAACAACTGATTTGATCCGCCGAGTTGCGATATCTTGCGGATTACTCACTTGCAAACTATTAAAGAGAAATCACGAAGGAAGGAAGAGAAGGATGAGTGGAGGAAGACTGTAGAGGAAGAATTGAGAGACCATCTTTGTCTACACGAGTCTGAACGCATTAACGACTTGTCATCGTCGCGTTTCCTTTTTGCACCACACGAAGTCAACTGCGCAACACAAGGTTCGTTTTATATAGGCAAAAGAAGGCTCATGAAGTCGTCGTAACGTCTGGTCTGAGTTCCTGTTCTGATGTCAGTTTGCGTAGTTGGACGGTAAAGGCTTTTGACCGTGACTGGTCTCGGTTGTTGGATGTGGGCTAGTATTGTTCTCCGGTGAATTTCGCCTGCAGCTTCCTGAAAGTCATTCGGAGACCTCTAAATCACGCTCAACTTCCTCAAAGTTTTAGAGTGCTGATAGGCCGCTGGCTCCCTGCGCCCAAGATTTTGGACCTCTGCCAAATGTCAGATGATTGAAATTTGAGGTCCTCAGTTTAACGGAACGTCGAAATTCGGAATTTCTCCACTTACCTCAATAATGAAAAAACCTCACTCCACACTATTTGTTAAGTATGGTGCCTAGAACGTGATGATCAAAATTAGCGTGGTGTAAGGTGTGGCTGAAGAGTTTGAATACGATTTTCTGGGTGATAATCTACCCGTTGACGTAGTTTACTCGGACGTCATATAATGAGATGGTTTTGTGGTGTTTTTAATGCACAATGCCAGAGATGAATGGGGCTGACAGTTGAAGTGTCATGCAGAGTACTGTTGAGACATCACTCGATACCTATTCATTGCCAGAGAACATTGTCACGCGCTGCCTACAGCATGTTTCCGTTAAGCTTACGCGTGAACGGATTCGCGCAACGTAGCGTAGTGAATTCAGGAGCAATCGGATTTCCTATGGTAAATTGTTGCTTTAAATTGTTTTGGAAAAGGTTGTGGCAATCTGCATATGAATTTAGTTAAGAGTTGCGAGTTGACCTGACCTCGAGGCTGTTGCTGGACGTAGAGACATCATGAGAACGCCCACTGAGAGTTTTCTGGATCAGCGATGTTCGGCGTTCACCTGAACTCGCGATTTCCGAGTGAGTAGGAGGTAATTATTGTGCAGTGGTTGGTGAATGGGCCGTCAAGTGGTCTAAAAGCCTTGCTAGAGGTTCTTCAGTAATACTCGCCCAGACAGCAACCTTTACACTGTGCTAGTACATGGTTGCTCGTTCTATCCACCATCAGAGTTCCCATCAATCATTGATGACCCAAATGTTTCGAAAGACCTCAAACCTTGTTCAGGAGTCATCGACTTCTGCAGGAAATCGAAAATCGCCTAGAGCTTTTCAAATTCGTAACGCCGTGGAATTTCGCGCATTCTATGCCAACAGCAAGATGGATCACATAGTGGGATGCTTTAGTGCATTCTGCAAGCTCGGGCGCTAAAGATTACGCTCAGCTGGCCACGAAAGATGTAAGGACATCATCGACATCGAGCTATTCCCACTCGCTGCTTGGTTCATCAATTATGGCTCGTTTCCGCACCGTCATCAGTTCTCCGATATCTCCACCGCAGGCGATGTTCATATTCTCAGCCACTTCATTTTGCAAAGAACAGATCTTCAACAATATTGCCATTCTCAGAAGGCGTTCATTCATTACTGACGGAAAGATCCGAGACGTGGCGACAATTGTATTTTTTACTTTCTTATGGTTGTAAAAAAACATTGAAAGGTTGAAGCTTGTTTCTTATTCATATTTCTGTCTGTCGTTAGAGACGTCTTCTGACTAAATGTGCGCTGATTAAATTCTTACACGTTTGCCCAATGCTTTCTAGACGAAAAACCGTTGAAATATTCCGTGAAATGCCGTAAAAAGATGAATTTTAAGCTAGCCGAGTTTTTCATCGCTGACGATTTTTTTGGGCGACTTTTCTTCATTGGATCGTCTTTTTTCAGTTGGGGTCTTTCGGTAATTTTTCTTCTTATAATCTTCAGTTTCATTTATCTGACTTCAACTTTGGTAATTCTCCCTGTATATGGGGAACGCGTTGCGGCGAAACACTAAATTTCACGGAGAGATGGGAAAGGAATTGAGATGATATGGTAAGGTAGGCTTTCGTAAAAGATGAGTTTTTAATTGCTGTAAGCAATTCAATGAAAAATGCCTTGGTGATTTTTTTTACTGCAATGGTATTTAATGCTTCATCCCTCATTTGATGATTTGTTGCATTGTGATGAATTAGGTGATGAGGTGCTGCTTTGAGATTATTGCATACGGTGACGTGCTTCGATAATGGAGCACTCGAGAAGTTGGCAGAAGTGATTGTACGGCACAATCCCCCCAGGCAACACTGCCATAACGCGAGCTGCTTCGATGGACAACTAAACTGCACTCTTCCTTCATTTATAGTTTATTATGCGACTCGTATGAACGTATTTAAGCTCTCTATGTTTATGCAGCTTCTATGTTTATTTATGGCTTATCCACATCGCCTCAACACCCTTTTTTGTTACATTTGACCTTTGACCGCCTCTTTTAAGTCCGCTGTTGCATTTTACCGTTGGTCCTCTTCGTAAAATCTGCTTTTTACATTTGACCTTTGATCCTTTTTGTAAAACATCTTTGTTGCCTTTCGCCGATGTGAAATTTCTCTGAAAAACATCGATACCTCGACAAACACACCGCGTCATAGCGTATGGATTTTGTTATAAAGCATTCTTGTGAGTGCTAATGCTTATACAGAAAGCTATGGAAAGTTTCGAGGTTATTGATGACTTTCTGACGATTCAGTGCAAGTTTTGCGAGCATCCTTAGTTCGCATCTCAAAACACATTCTCGGTTGGTATTTCAATTTGATTCTGTGAATTAGACATCCCGAAATTTTCGATTATTCCATGCGAATCTACAGAATTAGATGGTCGTGTCCAAAATGCATTATTCGAGATGAAGAATTGAAATTGAGAAGTTGTGATTGAGCACATTTGACTGTTCGGTCAGTGAAGGCGGTTGGGAAGTTTTTTAGGGGTCAGGAATATTTGCTGATTGATGGCGGGTGATATGTCAGGATTGTAATCCCTTATATGTGGCACGAGTGTTTGTTCACTTACAGTAACATTCCAAGTGCAGTTTCTTTGCAAGATCTACTCGCGGTCAGTATATGATGAATCATTTGCTCGCCTTGAGAATAAAGGAGGCACTCACCCATAAAAGAATTCAAATTATTTTTGGCCGGCTCGCTTTGATCTTTTCCACAAAGACGTTCCTTTGTGCAGATGCTTGCCTTCTCACTCAAGCGCTGCATCGTAGTCAAAAATCGGCTTCAATATCCGATCGGAGAGGGTCACATCTAAGTGGGAACGAGTTCTGTAATCTTTTCTATCTCATATTTGACTGCCGCTCAAATTAATTTCGCCAGAAGCGCCGTTTCGAATACCTGATACCAGCAAATGTATCTGGTCCCCTGCCTGCGGGGAGAGGGGAAGAGGACAGGGGAGGGTACCGTAATGTTTGGCGACATATTAGGAATTTACGGATGAATTAATTCTCTCTGCTGTTGACTGAGTTTCGAGAAGGATGTAGTTTCCATCATCAGTCTTTAGAGATGGTACCAAGGTGGCTATAAGTCATGTCACAATAATAGAGTAGAAGTGTGACGGTGAGGCTGGATGACAAGGGTCATCTAAATACTTCAGTTACTAAAATCGTTCTTATGCCATCATGATTGTGATTTGCTGATGCTGAAATGTGGTGTCCACATTGGTGGCGTAACTTTTGAGATAGGAGCTCCTCCCGTTCTCTTCTGCACTCCTTCCTCCACCCTTCCTTCCGTCTCAGAAGTGCTTTTTAGCAAATATTTAGGGAATATATACAAGTATAAAAAAGTATATCCTTGTTGACACAGTTGCAACGCCATCTTTGTTTCGGAGTGTTGCTTTTTATATGACGATTCACCTAGTGGTATATGAAAAGGTTTTTGCTCCTCTTTTTAAATTCTTCACGGCAGTATGACGAATAGCTGTGCCGGCGTGTCAATGTGCGTCATTCGCGTTGTGCAGTGTACTTTTGCTCGAGGGTGGGGGCATTGACGGTGTGAGTGGACGAACGCTGTTCGCTTGCAATGATCTCTCAATGCTTTTTACAGTGGTGATCGCTTTCCATTATTGTCTACTTCGCTGTCCATAGGCAATTGCTCTGATGGATAGCGCAGCAATAGTCGTCTTAAATGTTTATCGGCATCATTTTACAGTTCTTGAAAGATGTGACAAAAAGACATTCGTGTGAATGTTTTGCTGAAGCTGCCTCAGAAAGAGTCTCATATTCACGAATAACGATCGCATTTTTCACTTTACCATGCCCTCCATCCACCGGACTTATTAAAACAACTAGGGTCACCTCACATGAATAATCGGACAGTTTGCATCTCTTGGACTGAACTGTGGAGGTGCCTCAAACCGTCATCGTAGGTCATAATGGTACTTTAGGACGTCACGATGCGTCATGGTTGTGTTTCTGGGCATCTTAGTGGCTCCCGGAGTCATGTGGAGTCGCCGTGGTACTTTGCACGTCATGGGGAATTTTGGTTATACTTCTGGGTACGTGGTGATATCTGTAGATCATCGTCATGATTTCTTCGAATGGCATAGTGAATGTTGATTAAATAATAGAGTTCATAAGCAACTTCAGCCAAAAACTACCGTATGCATAATGGTCTCGATGACTCCATTTTGATTGACCAGCTGAAAGCTGTGACAATCTTTTTGTCGCGCTAAAATGGTTGTTGCTGAGAGTCATTCGACAGATGAATTGACTATTGCATAATTGAGTTGATTAGCAAATCGACTGCATAATACATTTTGATCACTTACGCTGGATTTATGAAAAATTGCCTTCGGCCAGTATAGAAGCAATCATTGCTTCACTTTTGGGCTCATTGTATATGGCCGAGGGTAGGGCCACTTGACAGTGGGGTTGGAGTTGTTAGCAGCGAAAGTGCGTTGTAACGAACGCCAAATTGAATGATTCAGAAGGAGCACCATTGCAGACAGCTGACACTCATTTGTCATCGTTGCAGGTGTGTGTTGAGCGTTGTGCTACGTTGTGTCTTGCATTCCGCTTTTCCTTTTTCTGTTCGCTTCATTTCGAGTTATTATCAAGTGCGCACATCTTACACTGCATATTTTATTTCGTTTTACTCTAATTTCGATGTTTTTCCTATGAAATTTCCTATGAAGTTCTACTGATCGCATTATTCATCGAAATGGCGATTCAAAAACTTTTGAGTCGACATCGACTCTTTCACTGATTCATTTTCCAGTTTCAGTCTCTTCTGATGGTCACTGCAGTCACAAACGATGTGTCGTAATGAGATGTAAATGATTCTTGAAATACGCTGAGCAATTATGAGGTGTTTTAGTATTTGTTGATAGAAGCATATTATTCCTTAACAATCAACAAATAAAATAATACTCACGAAATAATGATTAACGACGTAATTAATCAGTGATTATTGTTCAATGAGATAAGATTGATGGCAACTGCTCAGGTGACAACCGCAAATGAGAAAACTGATTACCTGGCAGTGATCGTAGGATTGCCCAAATCATTTTCGATGCAATAACTTCTATTCTTTTAATTCTGGCAAAAATCACCAACTAGTTTTCCAGTAATAAAAAAATGTTTTTATGAATATCGTAACATAAATGTCATGTATTTCTCTTCGGTGTTGCGCTATCTGTGGCAGTTTCACTTCCCCTCAACTACTGTCGTTTTGACGCTTTGCTGCCACAGACAGATATGATCGGTTTTCTGTCTAACACCGCTGCTTGTTGGCGTATTTGAAATTATATATCGTGCAGTTAGGGGTCAGCGTCGAAGGTTCTACGATATACTCTGATGCAATGTCTTCCTGAGAAATAATCCAGTCGAAAGGGCCCACTTTCCCGAACAAATCTCAGAAGCGGTTAGTAGCCTGCACCGAACACTTGACCAGTACTAGTTTTTAAAGGTGCAAATTAGTGATTTTATGAGGTCATCGATGATAATCTTATATGCGCAATAAGATATCGCAAGCAGGATCTAAGCTAGAAACACCGATATCAGTAATTTGCCAGTTTGATTACGCACAGATGAAGCTATCAGTTTTTTTACAGCACTATCCTCTGCTGCGATATGGACCCATCTTGGTTTTGATCACTGCTAGTGGGCGTAACCTGATATTTGCACTGAATAATAGGGGGGTCTTATTTTTGCAAAATATTTCTTTTCGACGAGCTATTAAGTCGTATTTTATGCGTCACAAGAATGTGCCATTCAGCGCTTACGGCTGCGTGAGTTCCACATCAGTTAAGGTAAAGTTTGAGCGTTTCGCGGCTTTGCTGTTCCCCTACCTTCTCACCTCCCACTCTCTGCTCCCTCGCCCTCCCTCCCCTTGCAAATTGATGCTTCTCTTTCTTATCATGTATCTGATACTCTTCCAGACAGATAACTTTATTTCATTATAGTGTTGAAATCAGCGATCACATTACATCCGTGTTTGCCTCGGCTTATCGCCGAAGTAGAATCGCTGTTTGGCTGATACACATTTGCTCAACAGTTGACTAGTGGGCATTGCTGAACGACGAAAACGAAGGAGACGCGCGAATGCAAATAGCCTGACGTTCTGATATTCGACACGCATCTCATGGATGTGTGAGTGTGCTTGCTTGCCTTTCCCCGCCACTGAAGCCGAGCGCGTCAGAACACTTTACTAGGCAAAGCATGCTTTTGATTGCTTACTCTTGCAGAGTTACTGCTAAATAAATAGGCCAAAAGTTTGGCAGCGAAATAGTCGTGTTTTTAATAAGTTGAGGCTGCTGATGGCAAATAACGGCAGCTGCAAGACAATGACTTACCTCGTCTCGATCTAGGAGATCGTTCTGACATGCCTCCGACCTCGTGATGACGCAATGCACCAAGTGGAGGCAACACGAGTTTGTAATTTCATTGCATTCGACGACAACAGATGTTGTTACGTCGTTGAAAATTAATACATTTCGACAGGAGCTACTAATCGACGGCAGTAGATGGCATGTGCAGTGATGCCGAATAGACAAGTTCGATACGAAGTGGCAACGAAGATTTGTTGATGCAGTGCTTCTGCTCGACATTTCCAATGCTTCGTCTGCAGTCTTCTGATCCAATTGCAATAGTCATTTGAGTTGACGAATCTTTCTGCTTGGCAATAACATTTTCTATTGTTTCATCAACAACTACTTTTTTGTATTTGGATAAGTGTTTGGATATTGTATAGAACTAAAGCTTTATCCTATTGGATGCGACTAAATTCCCTTAAAGTGTTGTGTACAGATCGCAGATGTCTGTCAAATTTAGATATCTTTTCAGCATTCACAGAGAGTCCTTTTTCATTTAATTAATGCATCGTTGAGCTGGGGCTTCAATTGTTTCGAGGATACTCATCCATGACTGGCAATAAAAAATTCCATTGTTTGATGCCGGAACTTTGTTTCATGCAGAAATTTCTGAACTTTATTTCCATGGAACCTTATTGAACGCTATGGCATTTTTTAACATATAGATGAGCACACATTACCTGCTTGTCAAATTCGAAAACCATAGTTTATACGACATTCCAATCGACACTCTCCTATTTAAAAAGAAGACGCACTTTGTCGGCATTGAGGTGATCGAAGTGAGGTCGTCGATGCGACATTCAATGATGACCCTCTCCCGTCGTGGTATTTAGTTCATTTAAGTGCATCCAGCATATCAGTGCAATAAATCGCAAATGTGTTGCGCGATCATGGCAGCAAACTTTTTCAATTCTTTGCAAATCGCGATCGATATTTATGAGCGATTGTTCAGTTAGCAGTTGTACTGAAAACTGCCCCAATGTTACCACTTTTTATTCACCGCAGTCATCATTAATCATCATTGAATTCAATTGATCGATCGGGCGATCAGTCAGTCGGCCGATTGCATCGAACTGATTACTGCTTTACAAGTCCCTAAGCGCGGTTAAGTTCATGCGTTCAAGTGGTTTCAGCCCTCTGAAAACTTTCTAATCAAAGCTTATTTATAGTAGTTGATGTGTTTGTTGTTGACGTGTTTTGCGGTTATGATGATAAGATAAACGTTTGTTTATCACTTTATCGGAAATTGGCATACTGATATGTCTACACCTCTTCAGTAGTTGTGTTATTATTGCTTAAAAGCATTTTTTCCGTTTGCGAGGCAATTGCAAAACGCCTCAGTAAAACACTTCTCCTCAGTCATATTTAATAGTACTATTCGTTAGCAGTGGTAATATGTGTTATATAATATATATCGCTGAAAGGGACCACTGAAAGATGCATAGAATTTTATAGGCGTTTGTTCTGAGCGCAACTGTGAACGAGCTTATTATAAGAAGGCATGATAGTGCGGAGGAAGTCAAAACGAGTTTCTTTTTTTGTTCAGCGGAATGACGAATGTTTTTGTTGATTCAGCGGAAATAAATTATAATCTTCCGCTGTCGTTGACTCGAAAATTTCCGCTGAAATTCTTTTTCATCCATTTGCTTCCAGCAGATAATTTGTGTAAATCTCTAATTTTAATGTCGCTTAATGCTAAAGTTTAAATGCCTTTAAGCACTTATTTGTTATGAATTCGATGTTATAATCCAACCACAAATTAGAGTAATGTCAGTGTGGGCGACTGATTTTCGTTTTATCGCTCAATCGGCGTCGTTGTGCGCAGAATCATTTCTATATAATGTCCTTTTCCTGAAAACTCCTATAATAGCTCTTCTTTCAGGTGTGAAGTGGAGCTGATAGGCGATTAAGGAAATACCAAATCACGTAATATAGTGATATAATGAGCGTAGTGATATAACTCTGTGCACATGATATATGGCAAGGATGGGGTACCTGAAGGGCGGATAATTGGTATAACACTGCAATTGGGGAAAGAGAGAGGTGAAATAATTGGTATAACATTTTTTGTGCAAATGATTTTGCGCTTGCAAAGTAATGCGGAACAAACATGTTGGCGGTAGCATGTAGAACCTGGGAACTGTAGTGCGACAGGTAGCGTACAGTTTAATAAGTCTGAACTTGCGGATGAAACATTGTAAACAACGAACTTGACAACAATGCAATTTGCAAATCGA
>JAARMF010002236.1:7699-19016 GCA_022844705.1 Toxascaris leonina
CCCCCCCCCCCCTCCCTACCGCTTAAACAACCGAACAACTGAGTCAAACATAATATTAAATCGAGATATAACAAAGATTATTCCGAATAGATATAACAACACTGAAAGATCTCACAACAGTAACCTACAATGGAGATTGCTGTGCGCTCCATCTACGGGACTGTTCGCAGAAACCAGGTTACCATTCATCTCAAGCGTCTCCACAGGTGGCTGAACGTTTCTCACTTGATGTTGTTCGGGAATATCGGCCGTCTCGGTTGCAGCTTCCACCTGATTGGTGTCAGATGCCTCTGCCTCCTCAGCTGATTCCTCGAGTTCTTGTATACGCTCACGTAATCTTTCGTTTTCACCCGATAGCGCGTTTATCCTTGAAATTGAAAAATTCGCACCATTACAGCTTGCTAATTTTCGGGAATATGTTTTTTATAAAAGTGGCCATCTCAAATGAACTGCTCCGAAATTGCTATTTTTGCGATAACCGTTTAACGTCTGCTTAGAGGTCGATAACAAGTCCGTTCAAAGCAGAGTCTCCATAAGACGCAGAACTTATTCGTATCAACATCCTTCAACTGCAGCGCACCATAGCATTGCATTTCTTACCGACATATAGCTAAGACCCAACCTTTACCTTGTGGAGTGCTGAATGCTACAGACCTCACAGCAATTATCAACAAAGAAAAACGAAGCAGCAATATCATATTCGGCGACGTACGCAATACCGCCGAACTCTGGAACACCATCGAATTTTGCAAACACATTCGACGCAAACTGTTAACCAAAGGGCCTCGATTAACGCATAGTGCCTGTGGATTCCAAAAGTTCCGCAATGATACACAACTGCCATCAAGGCAGCACTGACCAAGAACTAACTAAAGATACGATAATTACGGATGAACAACGTTGCAGACTGGGCTCAACCAAGCAAAGATATTTACTACAGCACCGGTCGAACCATCAACATCGGAAGAATCATCTCTTATCTCTTAGATCGAAACATCAGCAGCGATCTCTTATAAAATCTTGATTAGTCGAATGGAGTAAGAAAATCAAATGGACTGCAATGGCAAGTGGGATGTAAAAATTGTAAAACAATATTCAACACTCAAAAACAATGTTAAACGAAGAACAACCTCTCAACTGCTTGTCCCAATTCCACGTGTATACTATTCTGATTTTCGTCCTCGGCGTTTTGCTCCATAATCCTAAAAGGGTAGGCCGTTTGTTAGTGCTGTTAGACATGGAGAAGGCAACTTTGCACACTTAACACAATATACTACTCCCGTTACTTCTTGCTCATTTTGAACTGCTATGTTTTTTCCGATAGAACATTTAACCCATTACGTTGCCATACTCACTCCATCTGAAATTACTATGTTCGCTCCCCCTCCCTTCCCCATCCCCCATAAGGTCATCCCAAACACCGGGCATTCCCAGACAGGAACAAACAGATCGTTCAGTTTTGTCATAGACAGTGAGCCAAGTTGTGGTACCGCTAAGCCAATAAAAAGACGTCGTAACGCTAAGCAGACAGACGGCATGCTGGAAGATACCGCAGACAACAGACTGTGGTGTTTGCGTAGAGTAACTGAATGAACATTAAAATTACATCATGACCCACCCACCTCTGATAACACGAATATCAGCTTACTACCGATGGAGTCAGGAATATGACTAATTAAAAGAAAATGTAATGTTTGGCATCTGCATGCAAAGACTTCATCCATGGAATTTAGCGCCAATCTAATATCTGAACCTTCAACGAATTTGAACGGGAGATGGGGAGTGGGGAGAGGAAGAGGGAATGGATAAAATCAGAACCTAATAAACGGCGATGAGCATTTCAATGGACGTGAAGGGAATTATGTCTTTACTTTAGGCGACACCTGGAGAACGGTCACATACCTAGACTGGTTAATATTAGTTTAATAATAAATCATAAATACCGCTCCCACTAGCAAATAGCGATATACCTTAGAAAGTGGTGTCTAGCACAGATGTACACCAGCAGCACTACCACTATTCAGCACCGCCACAACAGGTGGGCGCTGCTCGAATACCGCCTAATTGCCCCTTGAAATAATATCGTGACACCGCCATTTGAAGCGACACCGCGATAATGTCATTTGAAACGACCATCATGGCAGATTCCACGAATAAATGAAAAACTGCTGTCATTTATAAGGTTTCACCACTACCTTCTTAATTCTTCGTTCTCTTGCGTGACTCGTCTGTGATCCGCTCTGATCTGCTTCAGTTGCATGGTGATATGTGTCAGCTCTCTCTCGGCACGTGTACGTGCCTCTTCAGCTTCAGCGATAGCCGCATCTCGCGCCTCGATATGTGCATTCGATACGACATCTACCTGTAAAACATCACGACTCATTGTACCCGAAAATAATCCACACACCTATAATATTTTTCGATCATGCGCTACTTATTTATAAAAAAGATTGCAAACTTATTTCGAGGCCAAGAATCGTGTCCAAAAATCTGAAAAGATGCTCCATCAGAATAAGAGCTTCCAAATATGATGCTCCATCAAAAAATAGAAATAAAAACTCCACGAACTAATTTCTGCATTAAAAATTAATGGCCAAAAAATTCCTTCTCCGTCTCTGGAAATTTGACATTTTTATAAACCACTTTCAATTACATGCTTTCCACCACAACGTTTCGAAAAAATACTCAATATGAAACGAAAGATAGCTCAATTCCTACAGAACATCAAGCAATTATGCACTTCGCAAATCTGAAATTTTCTGCGAGAAATTCGGGGAAAGGTAATCGATCAACGCAAACTGACATGAGCAATAGAATCCCCTCTTAACCTGACTGAGCCTCCTTAAGCTCTGAACTCCTTCATCAGTGAAGCCGTAGTGCGTTAAAACCCTCATCGAATAGTAGCAAAATAGAACACACCTCTTCATTATTATGCCCCTCGTTTAGGGACATATCTTCAACTATTTCGCCCTTATTGCAACTCTCCATTGTCTCCATACCGTTCTCCATCTGACACCATCGCATACGTTCCAGTTCTGTCTGCAGCTGCTCTACCGTGTGCAATGCAGTGAGACGACCACTCTCGCGTTCCATGCTTTCCTGAATTTAAAACCGTGATTCTGCACAGTGTAGGAACACATCTCTTTGATGTAAACTCAGCGAAATAAATGAATAAACAAATAATCAAACAGATAAGTAAATAAATGTATAAATGAATGAACAAATAAGTGAATAAATAAAAAATAAAAAAAACAAGTAAATAAATAAATAAATAAGTAAACAGACAATCGAATAAGCGTAACTGATTAATTAAAAATTAAGTAAACAATGCTTCAGAATGTTTACACTATCAACAACAAACAGCTACAGATATTTGTCAGAGTTGTGCCATCTTACAAAGCAGCACTGCCTTACGCACATGCGTGTTGAGAAAGTTTATACTAAATTTCGGGTAGGAAGTGTCACGGTGTGCTGATAACCCTAGTTCTATACCTGCCCATCCATTAGTGGATCAAGCCATAGATACCACTTCTATCAAAGCCATAAGCATAACTGATTGGCATTCGTTCTATGCATGGCTCATATGATTGCTTGCCCAAACGCAGAATGAACAAATCTACCCATAGTCATTCCCAGCGAGCTTTTAAAAGCAATGATGAGGATCATCGACAGTCGATGGAGCGATTAAAAAAATTCCCAATGATAAGAAATGCAGTAAAGCGTGCAAGTGACCGGGCCGTTCCAACCAAATTTCCAGCCGATAAATATGACTGCTATCAGAACTGACTGACCAAGTAATCAGGCAAGCAGCCAACCGGTTTAGCGCCATATCAGTATGCAAAATGAATGAGCCGCAGAAAAAGATGCCTAGGGGTAATGCCGATGAATCACGGTAATCCACTTGTTCAGTATGTTTACGAGAACCTTCTAGAAAAACTTTCTAAAGATTTCGAAGGTAATCCTTACTTCCATCACTAAATTTCTCATTAAACGAATCAAAGAAAATGAGCACATTTCTACATCTATTAGGTCAAGACCTACCAACTTAATTGTGACCAGTTGAAAACCTGACGGAAATTTTAAAACTGCTCAACTGTTGTACCTCTTATATGTTCCATTAGAACCTCCTTCATATTCCACCAAAAGCAATAACTATGCATTAATTCCCATTCTACGATTACAGGACCAGAACGTTTCGCACTCCCCCCTCCCTTTTGCCAACGTCACTCAGGGTGCTAAAATTTTCTTCATATCCATACGGCGATCACTTGCTGATGTGTTAACTGAAGATTGAAAAAGGATGTTTATCACCTGTGATAAAACAACCAGCTTATCCTGTAGTTCAATGAGCTGGTCCTTGAGTTCGCGATTTTGTGCGACCGCTCTCGACACCGTCGCCTTCTCGTTTTGCAGTTGTTCCGACAGGGACCGAACATCCTTAAAGCCATTTCTTTATGCTCCCCTACTCCATCGATTAAATCCCTATTAGAGCAACATAACGGCTACTGCAATCTTATATAAATAAGCTCAAATAAAAAAAATTCTCGAAATCCGATGAAATAAAAGGTGCTTCACTGGCTCAAAACTAGGAGAAATATGACAGAATATCCGAGTCACTCATTCAAGATCGAATGGCACAATAAAGGGCAGTTCACCTCATTGAATTGAGACTTTTCTTCTGCCTCATGATGCGCGCGTGCCAAAGCCTCCTCAGCCTTTGCCACCATCGACACTTTTGTAGAAAGCTCCAATTCCTTTAAAAAATCAAGCTCCGACTCCTTGAACAATCAAGCTCACATGCCTTGAAGAACCGATTATGCTCGCCAAACAACAAAAAACAACACTGTATTCCTAAACATAGAGTTGGATTAGAGAAACAAAAATATCTAGCAAATGTCACTAAACTGGGATTTCCACAACACGTCAATCAGCTGCCATTTTTTCAACTAACTATTACGACGACGATGGAAATCACCAAAGTAGATGTCACAAATGAGGAAATAAAAAGTACATATGCAACAAAATGGGATAATTTTAGACAAGGATAAATAAAACCTCTAGACAAGTCATATATCGAGGCATATACAGTTCATAGAAGATATTACAGGAGAATGTAAATTGGTCCACTATAATATCCAGCCATACTGTAACCCCGGATATGGATTGCTCCAGAGATGCACATTTCAGCACAATTCGAATGTCAGGATCTACTGGCAACACACGCCCAATAGCTCAGCATTGAACCGCAGGTCGTTTTGTGATTTTGTGAGGTATTTTCTACATACTTTCTCTTTTTTCCTCTGCTTTTCTATTACCTTTCCTCTCTTATTTCATACTACTTTTCACTGCATTGGCTGCTATTTCAGTCCTTAAAACCGCAAAGAAATTCAGTCAATCGTCAAAGGCATCTATAGGTAGGTGAGATCAAAAGAAGAGAGAGGGAGGAAAGGCTCTAGGAATGAAGGATCCGTCGGGAGGAAGGGAAGGAGGGAAGACTTTCAATGACCGATAGCGTCAAAATCTCTGGTATCACGAATGCCGTCCTGTGCTACCCCAGCAGTGAATATATTCACTGAAGTATGTCCACAAATAACTGCAGCCAAACCATAAATTAAACAACCAACAAAATGAGACGTAGCGTCCTGCTTCCACACCTCAATCTGCCTTCTAGTACGGCTTCTTTTCACCGATCGCTTCAAAAAGACCAAGTAACTAATTTTCTACGCATATACGCCCAATCGTGATTCCAATAGGACTCCTTTTTCGGGAGATGGAAGGTAGAGGGCATTGCAGTAGTGACAGGACGGAACAGGTAAAGTGTGGAGGTGCCCCAACCGTATATATTCACTGTATTTCAAATTTGTATATATCCAATCTACTCTGAAGAATTCCTAACCATATTACGAAGTTCCCCAGTAATACGCGAAATCTGAGCATCTTTTTCAATTAACTGTGCGCACGTTTCCGCATCACGCCTCTCAACTTGTGCCATCTTCTCAACCATTTCACTCAACTCCTTGCGTAGGCGAATCGTTTCGAAGAGATTCTGCAACAAGGGTTAATGACGACCATTACCAGAAATGTAGAGAGGGAGAGGGGGGAGAAAAGGGGGACAGAGGGAAAGGGAGAGATGAGGAGAGAGGGAGGGAGGGGGAAAGAGAGGGAAAAGGAGGAAGGGAAGGAGAAAGAAGGAGGGGGAGAAGACAGAGAGGGAGAGAGGGATGGAGAAAGCAGGAGATGGAAGTGAAATATATTTACAAAGATCGGATGCTTTGAGATATCCTAGTCAACTCACCCAAACCTTTCTCTAGCAAATCAACTTATATGAACAAATTCCTGATCATCAATATCCTCACTAGGACAACCTAAATCAAATAAAAGCCTAAAACGGCTTAACCTACAAAATTGGAACATTCACAAAACATGACCTGTTAGAAAAAAACAAGAAATCGTCATAAAACCTATGGAGATTAATAGTAACGAAAAGGAAATCAGTGTCGCCTTTCCATCATGCCTCACTTCTTGCTCTCTACAATATAAAATTCCCACTAAAACAAGAATGGTAAAAAAGTTGCTGCTTGCATTGGTCAAGATTGAAAAAAAAATCAAAAAAGCGCGAATAGTTCAACGAATGAATCCAACATTGCTTAAAACCAGCCCACAATTATTGTTTCCTACTTCAGCAATATATTTCTCGAGAGCATGGGTCACTCATCGTACTAGCCAAATCTCTCGCCAACAAATTCCACCTCTATTCACCTTTGTAGGTTGACTCCTGGTGAAGAAATACTCGCCAAAAAGATGGGGCTGAAATGACCTTTAACACTTCCATATAAACGATACCCAGACGGATAACTTCTTTTAACAGACAAGATGAATACCGTCACATCACACTCCGAGGCATTCCTCACAGTATTCGAAGACTACCTTCGCAAACACAGCAAATTTTGTCATAACCTCCTTCACCCGACGCTACGCTTTTAGAAACAACAGTTTAGGCGCCACACGTTCCATCAATCGGCATCCGCTAAGCCTTTTGATGATCGATGCAACTTAGATCACTGCAATAAACGCAATAAATAATGGCGGTGTGTATGTCCAGCTTACCTGTTACTACCTGAATTCCTCAGACACCTACGAATCTGAACGGAGGAAAAGTGAATGCACACCAAATTGTGCCAATTTTTGCGAAAATTATAAAAATCACAAAGAAATTGATGTAAAACGTAATAGAATTCGCACCTCGTTCTCGGTCGATCCTCGCCTTTCTTCACGTTTCCTTTCCTCTGCCCTTATTACTTCGAGTTCATCTTCCAGCAAGTGCACTCTCGATTGCAAAGACAGCTTATCGTTCGAGACCTCTTCCAACTATAAAAACCAATAAATGCTGCACATCAAACTTGGTTCTGATCCATCCATCAATTATCAGCCGTTGAATCGACAAAACATCAACCGTTACATGCGTCCTATTAGCAGGTTTTATTAACTAAAGCCGGACGGGTGACTCCTGTAGCCGAGGCGAGGAGATTTGAATCTGTGACAAGATTTCAACCCATTCACCGCTCATTTCTTTACCTAGCTAGCCAACAATAATAAATGCATTGACCGCAATCACCGAATGCGAACTTATATACAAATTGCTGAGTTCATTTTGCTAAGAAAAACGATTGGCTTTCCCTCCCCCACTGCCGCTCTCCTCAGTCCTAAAACCCGAAAGAATATACAAAACTTTGACGTTTGAATACCGACCTCAGGACGAAGTGTGCAGAACTTCAGCTTACCGGCGGGACTTTACAAACAAACATTTGCATGGACGGCAACAGTGAAATTCACCTGCCCCTTCACTCTAAACAAACCTGAACCTCTTCTGAAAAGAAAAAAAACCTGATTCTATCTGAGGCCTGACTCCTCAGAAAATGACTCAGAGCAACCTGAAACGCAGCAAACAATAAAAAGAACTTTTGGAGAAACGAAAGCAAGGATTACCCTTGCACTGATCTGTAAGATATTTTGGTTGAGTTGAGTGCCATACGCTTCATAGTGCTCTCTCGCTGCATTTGCCTCCTTCTTCAGCTCCTCTTTCTCCACTTGCAGTCTTGACACCTCTTCCTTCAGGCGCTCGTTTTCACCTGTTAACATCGCCAGTTAAAACGTGGTGTCAATATTAATAATAAAAAACAAATCTTCAGAAAGGGATGCACGTTCTACCAAAAGGCATCGTTAGGAAAGTGAGATGGATATAGACTGAGGGAAATGCGGATTTATAAATCGAGCCAACTAGCAAAATATTTCCAAAAAAATAAATAAATAAAACTGAACAGGTAGCGACCTCTCTAGTTAAAAGACACAAAGATCGTCTTTCTTGCTCCGCAGAATCATCAAAGATGATACGTATTTGTTGAAGACAGTGCATCAACTCTCTAGCCTACTCAAAAAGGATCTACAACTTCTGTCAATCAACGCGATGAAATATGCTGCGCTTTTTACTTTCATGTCGGTTAGTTCAGACTTGAACTGTGAACTGTTTTACATTTCAACATGAAGTGGCACTTTTCTCACAAAATCACTGGACGACAATAGGCTCATTCGATCGGACTTATGTTGCAACAATGAGTTCATCTTCTGCCACACACCTCCGATTGTAGGTTGTGACTATATGAAAATTCGGTCTCTTCCTTCATAACATGTAAATGCATGCGCCCCACATATTGAGGATATAATAGCGGCCAGAATAGGCACATGTGGATGATATTCATGAAATTGCAAATCCGACTTTCGTACGACTAGGAGACGGAAACGAAAAGTGCCTACCTCTACAGCTCACCTCATAGCAACGAAGGACTCCCTTCATTTGCGCAAATGCAAGAAAGCCTCCTTCCTATGCACTGCTCACTTTCCAGTACAAAACTATTTGCTATCCGTCATATTCAATAAAATCGGAAAAGCGTAGGCCTTACTTTGAAGTGTCTGAATATCGTTCTCGGTGAACGTTGGGCCCGCATGATAAGCTCCTAGTTGTCTCAGATAGATCTCTTTCATATGAAGCAACTTCCTAGCCTCCTGCAACTCTGCTTGAGCCGCTTCTGATTCCCTCATACACAGCCTCAGTCGCTCCTGAAAAACCGCCGATTACTGCTATGCTGCTATGGATTCTCCGATCTGCTCTACGTTGAATGGATAGTAATAGCCCAGAAGCGGGAAATTAATTCCATCAAGAGTAATTTACAGCAGCCCTAACAGGTCAAACCAGCTTTGCTATCTCCCACATCTACTGCGACACCGGCATTTACAAACAAAACTAATTACTGGCAGTCCTTGTGGCGGTCGAAGGCTATTCTGAAGCGTGCCGAAAATTTCTTATTCATTCCACCATACCTCTCGTTCCCCACCAGTTTGCCGCCTATTGTGACTTTCGCTTCTGCAAAATGCCCAAAAGGCCACCCCAACATCTTCTGTGAACCTTTGGATACTGAAAACACCTTTTGATATTACGCAGCCGAAAGTTTGCAGTCAAAGTTTGCAGCCGAAAGTTACCCCAATATAGCTCCCTAAACATCAAAGAACCGCAAATGCTAGCGTTTAATTATCGCAAATTCAAAGCGCATGATTGTCCTAAAACCTGAACTAAAACCTTCGTAGAACCTACTGGGTGAACGATGCAACGCATAAAAACCAAACATTTCTAAAACCAATCAACGAAAAGTAAAGCAAAGCAAACATTCAACTCTCTTCACAACTCCTTTCACCAATACGATGCCACCAAGTTTGCGAAAAAATTTAACTGTTTTGGCTTCCTGCTGTTTTCGGCTTCCACTTATATTTTACCCAGCGGTTTTCACCAACGCTATCAAGCATCATCACAAGTCAAAACTTTTGAAAGACAGCAAAAACGTTTCGAGAGATCGCTCCATTCACCAAAGATTAATCAGTATCTATTGTTCAATTCGAGCGATCAGAAATTATGAGTATAAATCTGCCCCCTCATATATATTAAGTTGCTCAGTACTTTCTACAGCAAACATCGAAACACATTCTTCTTACCACCGTAATTTTCACTCTCTAGATCAGCAGAACACTGTTGATACGTAAAATGTTCTAGAAACGATATGACCTCGGTATACACTTTCCAATTTCGACACTTATTCAAAACAAGGTCCTACCATAAATTATCAACGGTGATGAACCACTTTCAGTCTGCCAGTCAAACGATTTTCCTGGTTGCTGAAATGGCCTTTTTTTCGAAAAAATGGCATCTGCGAACATACACGATCTTTTCCAAGTGGGTAGCAGATTATACAAAACGTTCAAAATTCTTCTATGAACTGCTAACCAAGGAGTGGACTGCTCAGTAAATCCATACACAGATCATATCTAAACCTCATTGCAATCCAGTCAAAAATCCTTCAATGAACAATACCGTTCAAGAAACTTACATCAAAACTGGGTATATTATATACAAATATATCTACGCATCATCGCCATATGTATACAAATCATATGCATATACCTGAGCGTCATTTCTATCCTGTTGAATATGCAATACTTTCGCCTGCCAATTGGCCGCTTCTCTCCGATTTTTATCGAGTTCTTCGGCCTCCCTCTGCACAAGTGCGTTCAGTGATTCAACCTCCTTCTTCGATGAATTCAACTCTGCTTCAACTTTTAATAGTCGAGTCGCTTTCTCATTCAATTCCGACTGCAAACACTTCGTTAGTAAAGTGTAACACATAGGAATGCCGTAATACACAAACCTCCGTTATATATTCACAGCAGACTATTTACAGCCTTATTTCACCAACGAAACACAGCCACCTAAAACGAACAAAACCGGTTCTCGGCAGAAGACTGCGTAACGACACATTTGCTGTAACTGCTCCATACAGATAATACATAAATAATGCGACATCACAAAATGGTTATGACCCTTTTCACTCTTCAACCTTAAATACCCATCATGGATAATCCTGATAGCAGTTTCATAATCTGTACTGCAGCCGTGCACAACCACTATATGAAAAATCGTGCCAGAGCAACTGGCAATAATGCTTTTCGGTATGACAACCCATTGAGCCAATCAATGCAACAAACTAATGAAAAATAATAAATCATATGCAGCAGTGCATTTACTTTGTAGCCAACTCTCCCACAAATATGACAGAAAGCTTTTGTTTCTAATCCCATCCGTACAAAAATGGAACCCGGTATTCACGTTCACGCCGTGAGCGTTATGGCACTCGACTGCATGTTTTGCCATAGGACAATTGATATATGTATATGTATGTACGTATATGTATATGTAATATATATATATATATAT
>JAARMF010002238.1:0-15412 GCA_022844705.1 Toxascaris leonina
ATCGCCAAAGCCCACTCTTAGAGCTCTTCCCAACCCTTATTCTCATAGATATAAGAAAGCAAACTTTATTCGACCTTTTCAGTGGAAACTTTCAGTGGAGGCAGCGTAGGGGAGCACCTTGAACCCAAACAATACAGTTAGTTAGTAGGAGCCATGTGGATGACTCATTTGCAAAATTAAGGTCCCAATACATCTAGAAGATGATAAATAAAAATGACGTGGAATGGACTGCGCCCGAAATCAGCATCAAATGTCTTCCAACACGAGTTCTGGGACAACAAATTTTCCGAGTCGATAGAAGCAGAAAAAGGAAATTGCAAAGAGGAATATCCTTAGACAAATGTGACAGCCAGACAATCCTGAAAGATNTCTAGACAATCCTGAAAGATGCAGTAGCAGTGACATAATCACTTCAACAAATCCGGAACTGAGGTAAATAACATTACAGCAGGAACTAATAGAAGAAACCTGGCGCTTCACTGTCAAACTCGACAGCAGGGAACCTGCGATCATCTTGATTCTTGCCCTCAGCTGCTACCGTCGGCGTCTGGTTTCCGGGTCCTTGCTCCGTCTCTTCTTCACCAGTAACTTGCTGTAAAAACCAACAATTTACTTCGTACTTCCCTTCTCTTTTTTTACATAGAGGGAGACAATTGATGTGCTTTGCACGACTTTCGGGTTGAGCATTAACGGCGATGATTGGAAACGGCAACGTAACATCTGCGAAGACGGCTGAGACGGCGGATGGATGCACGGGGAAGCAATTGACGCACGATTCAGAACATTCTTTGACGTTAAGGTTGCAAAACTACAAGCATTGCCGTTGTTTCTATTACATGAAACCTAAATTCCATATAGTATGTACACAATCAAACTTTGTCCTATGTTTGCTGCCAACTATTTTCATCCACTAACAATTCGTAGTCGGCACAAAATAAAGCTTTTCGATGCTCTCCCACGCGAAAGTTCATCGTCCATCAATTCTAATCAATAAAAAAACTGACGCTTGTCTTATGAGCGTCGCCTCCCTCGTTCTTTTTCGTATTATCTGTTTCCATTTTCTCGGACGAGCTGTCGGCCGATAACTCAGGTCGGTTATTCATTGATTCTTCGTGCACTTTTTTCAAGCGTCCTAAGAGTTGAGCAAAATGTTCCTTCAGTCGATCCCTCACGAGTTCAGTGAACTCAACCGAAGCTGCATACCACTTCTCGACCATGCGCTCCATGATATCATCCCAACAAATACGTGTCTTCCCTTTCTGCAACAATATATAACATCACATGATGTCTCACGATCTTATTTCAGCATATATCCGATCCGGGATCCGTCCAGAGAATGAGAATGGTGAACAAACACATAGGAAAACTAGAAAAAAAGGCAAGCTCAAACACCTCGGGCCATACAGTTGCATGTAACTTTTGATAAACAGGTGACACCTTAACTTAAATTTTTGGCAGTGATAGGTAAAAGCTGGTATATTGGAATTATCGTTCAATCAACGCTACTCATAAAATATCTCGCCAAATAACTTCTTCATCAATATCTAAACAACGTCCGGTCATTTGTTCAGTGTCACTTTGAAGATTGCAGCCATAAACCTCTTCTATCAATAATCACAGCACCCACCAAGAGTGCAAGCCGTATCCTTTAGGTGCTCAAAAAATTCACAGAAATGAAGTAACCTCTCTTGTTAAGCGCTCATCGTCTACCACATCATAGTATGGGTAGAGAATCCTTCGGAAACCTGAAAATATGCTTTATAATACACCGTTTTCAAGCATTTGACCATCGAGTCATATGTGCCACGTAAAAAAACATTGGAAAAGCTACCGGAGGCAATTTCAACTGTAGGTCAAACCTGCAAACCTTTGATTTGGATTTTAGTTGAACAATTACTGCTGCTGAAATCTCTTGACTTAAAGCGCAATCGATCTGGAATCGCCCACAAATTTCCAAAGCAACTCCATTTTAAATATTTTTATGAGAGTCCAACAAACCTGAGGTAATCATAAAGGTTCAGAAACATCAAATAAAAAGAGTGCACTCACTATATTCGATAAGGCCATATGAGTTGAAGAGTCGAATCTCAGCACCATTGCACATTACATCATAGAGAAGAGTGTAGACAAAAGTGGAGAGTGTTGCAGCAATCGACAATGCCATCTTTTCGTCTCTTTCGCTTACTTCACTCAATTTTGGCAATCGTCTTCCCTCCTTACATTCCTACAAATAATCGCAATTATTTATTGCTGAATTCAACATAAACAATAAACAAGCTCCGATAAAACTGTGCGCGAAATGCTTCGCTATGCAAATGAACCAAAACTGAATTTCTGCTCTGACAAGCATCGAAATATGCCTCTCATATGCTCATGAAATCTTCAGCTTTCTTTATAGACTTATCAAGCTGCTTAAAAGATTATCTTATATTTCATTATCCACGTTTTGATGACACATCTAATTGAAAGCTTATGATATCACCTTCTGGATTCTGTTATTGTGGATCAACTTCTTTTCAACAAATAAATTCCGCAACTCCGTAAATACCTCTCGTTAAAACAACGAAACCTTCAACCCCTGAAATTTGTAGTTCCTTTCTCAACTTATCTAATTGGATATTTCGAATCGTTCACATCATCCCTACCCCTATCGTTTCAAGTTTCTGATCTCTGAAAGCGTCATTTTTTTTGATACAAAAGGCCTCAAAGAAAATCTCCCACAAAGTTTGACCGTGACCTGACAACATCGACAAGTTGATAGCTTATTTTAGCTCGTTTGAAACCCAATCTATACCTTGGGAATGTTACATATTAGTCTCTACAATACCCACGCGGGCATTTCAACAACCACCTTCAAATAAAACATTCGACACTATTTACAACTCACTGCAAATCATTGTCGACATCATTACAAATCCGTCACCTAAAACTTTTATTGAACTATTCATCATTTGCTATTAACCCCTATGAAATATTCTCAAATTAACCTCCTTTGCAGCCGTTTGGGAGGCAGACTGATCGCCATTGTCAACTCGGTCCACTTCCATCGCATCTGTGGTGTTTTTATTGCCATGCTCGCCGGGTCCGCTTGATGCGATCTTGCCGATGAACTGATGCAAAGAACGTTTAATCAAACCACGATCCAGAGATGTCCAAAACGACTCCAATTGTGGCATCAAAAGATCCATAAAATCGAATGAATCCAATTCAAGATGGCATTCCAGTGATTTCTCATCCTGAAAAAGAAAACGCCTATTATCTCTGCATAATTTGCTTATGCACAGCGAGAATAATAACGGTATATAACCTAGTGTTTAAATTATATGTAACATTTGGTGCTTCCAATACATCATTCAAATAAAACAATAACTGCCCAAAGAAGCTCTTTTACTCCATCCTAGCAGCAGGAAACTTCAAACATCCAAAACAATAATAATAAAGATAACGTAAAATTTATAAAACGTGACGAAAGATTCAATGCCACACAATGGATAGCACAATAGGCCTTGCAGATCACTGTCTCTTCCTAGCTGTATATTCCGCTATGAGTCAACTTGCTTCACATGAAAAACAAAGTATGTCCGCTTTTTTTGCGCCCTATTGCTTTCCGCATCTTCGTAACTGAGGTCGATGGAAAGCGTAGTGCTCAAATCCCTCGAAGTCCCCTCCTCTCTTCACAACACTGATATGTCGTGATTTCTATTCCGCTAAGCATAAAAAGTGTACGCACATTAGGAGAAAGTGCCTTGCCTTTCTGTTGTTTATCTCATCGGTGCAGCTGTCGCCTTCCGCAGCTGCCTTGCAATTTTTTAACGTTCCTTCTTCAATTACGGCATTTTCGGCAGTGTGTTGATTGCTATTTGCATCTGCCGATCGCTTCTCATTGTTTTCCTCTGCCGATTCTTTTTCCTCTGTGCTTGATGCTGTGATCATCGACGATCTACGCGCATCAATCGGAAACCCTTCAAATATCCCAATTGGTTAAGACATTCAGCGACAGTGAACCATTAATTCAGAGCACAAAGCAAATTTCTTCCATCTCTCAATATAAAGCATAGCACAACCTCTGCCAAAATATCGCTTCTATACAAGTGCACAAAATCCAATCGAACTCAAAATTTTAAGTGGGTTGAAAGTGCATATTTTGATTCATTTATTATACTAACAATTTTAGGAGGAAAAACAGACATCAAAGATATGCGCAACAACATTTCATGGCACTGATTAGACAAATTCCTCAGAAAAAAAAAACAAGAAAACGAAAAAAGAAGTAAAAAAAAAACAGAAATGTAAACGTACAATTTGGCAAACTGGCCGACGTGAAAAATGGAGACTCGATGAAGTCGTCGAAATTCGACGGTGTTTCGACCACTTTGTGAAAAACGACTCGAAGTATATTGATCCAGTCATCAAATAACACCTCCAGAAACAGCATTCCAGGCGAAACTTGGCCTTCACCGGGCATCGACACACCCCTATTTTCAGTGATCACTTAGGGTTTATCTCATAACGATTGTAGACATCAATATACAAATAAAAAACTCCCAGAAAAATGAAGTTCGCACGATAGCCATGTAGACAATCTCGTGTCGACAAGCTCGAAACGTTCGACTGCAGTGAATGCTATCTTTAAAAAATGTGCGAAAGGCCTTTGAATTCTCCCAGGAGATGTAAGAAAACGGAAATTTCGAAAGGTCACCAAAAAAATCCTTTTCGAGATAGACCTCGGCGAATGAGAAATGCATCCGAAACTTTGCATATGTTTTTGGCTTTTTATAATCCCAGTATACCTCTAATAACATGGGCGTAACTCATGCGCGCCTAGCACCATGACATTGTGGTATTTGATAAGTGAAAAGAATAACAAAATGGTGTGGAGAGAAGCAAATGATAGAATAATGCAAAGGAAGCGGACATGCAATATCAAAGAGAGCGCCTTCTACTGCAAAACGACGTCGGCTAGGGTAATAAGCATTCATACAGAACGATTCAGTCCATCATACTAGGCAGAAGAAATCCGCGCGAAGAAATAACCACTCATTTGACGCCTCCGCCCATCTCATCCTCATTAAATTCAAAATCTCTGCTTCAAAAGCAATCGAAGAAGGACCAGTTCCCCTCGTTTAATCACGGGCACCCATAAAATTATTTAAAACATCAAAAAAGTCTATACAAATCCTTCTGTCGTATTCTTTTATCAAGCCGATTACTGCCAACTAATAACTGCCTTTTACACCGCTTCTTTCGTGGAGATGAGAAAGACTGTTCACGAACAGAATTCCATCCGGTTCAGGAATCGTATCCAACCAGCTAACTAAAGTCAAATAGATATGACCGGAAGCCAACATTCGTCGGGATCGCTATCTAATAGATAATCGAGTAGAGCTCATTCAATTCAATCTTTCTCGCACTCAAATTTTCAATAAAGGCTGACAATATGAAAGGACGAATTTAACTCTTCGAAAAGATGACAACACTGAGAAAAGTCTCTAAAATACATTAAACTACCAATGGGTAAAGAGTTCGAAGCCCAGCAAAATAAACAGTCAGCAAGTATATAAATAAATGATGAATAGCTTACCCGGATTCTTGTTCGAGAAGCAATGAACAATCATTAATCGCGACCATCTTCTCTAGAGTGTTCAGCATGTAATCATATGAAGTACGCAAACTCCTGAATCAAAATAATACTCGTAGTTACTTCAGCCTAAAGAGACCCCACGAATATCATCACCAAAAAATCTTGAAAAAGACATCAAATGACTTTTTGTTGCCGCACTTGCTCCCTTTCATCGGCAATATTAGACAGCAATCCTCTGATCAATGTCCAAAACCAATGTCAACACAATATCAGTCGGAGAGGGGAAAGGAGTGGTGATAAGGAGAGCGCAAAGGTATTTTTGATATGTCACCACTGGTAAAATCTAAATTATAAAAGACAGCACAATGAGCGCTTTCGCAGATTATATAGCAAAACTCTTTCGCTCTTTGCCAATAAAAGCATTGAATTAATTAGCCGAAACGCAAAATTACAACGGAAGTAGTGCAACAAATTTACACTTGAATTGTACATGAATTTAGTATGAAACTGTTTCCCAAGTGAACATTATTTTATATATACATATATATGTATATGTATATATATATATATATATATATATATATATATATATATTGTTGCAATTGCAAAAAAGTTGCAATATCTGCGAAATCGAATTCCAACTGTGGTTTGCGAATCCCGATCGACGCAGTGTCCATGACTTCAGAAGTCAATAAATACCCCAACATGATTTGATTCTACTGCGCTCACATTTGTTCGAAAGGGATTCTCAAACATATTTTGCATTACGTTTTCAAACAACGCCACAATTGCCCGAATATAACCAATTGCAACCGTTTTCTAACAAATTCCCTTCTTTTGCTATGTTCCTTCAATTTCTCAAGCCAAGGATTTCAACGCTGCCGTATAGTGTTAATCAATTACAAGCAGACATGCAAAAAGTGAACGATTATAGCTGAAAGGCAGTAAACGAAGCCACATTGTTACGCACTCTCAGCATCTTCATGTGTACATTTGCTTCGTTACAGCCGTCATCTCACACTATAAATAACTAATGGTACAGTTAATCAAAACAATGATGGTACGGAGATAAGCAGTGAGGCAAATTAGTATAAAAATAAAGAAAAAACTAATGACGAAGCACAACCTTTTGATGATATCCTCTTCGTCCGTCAATCGCTCCATGTCCTTCTCGAGTTGATCAACAAAAATAAAAAAGAAATCAATAATCGGAAAATGCGGCGCTCTCGTCGAATGAATAAGACTGAAATAGAGTATCAGCATCATACATAGCTATAACACAGTTGCCTTCACTTCACTCATATACAATGTCTGCAATGATGCTTGTTTACACCTTTTCACGTCCCACTTTATGATCTAGCACGAGGTTTCTTAAATAAAGACTTCTTCTGGCGGATTAGAAAGAAATAAGCTATCCCGCTATCCGTAAGTTCCGAATGGTTATCAAATTTGTATGATAAAAGCGATCTAAAACACCATTTCGCGCATCCCAAAAAACAGTGCTCTCGAATATGAGCCACAAAGTGGAAGAATTTGTATGATTCGCAAATCAATACCAAATGGAGCACATGAAATTCAAAGGTTTCGAAAGCCCTCTAGCCTCTACGAAATACTACGCTTCCTTTTGTAGCACTAGTTTTACTCTAAAAATGGTACGCACTATAAGATTTCAGCAAAATTTTATGGTCACCCCAACAGCGCAAACAGAAATAGACCAACCAGAGAAGCATAAATTTAATGCGTGCCAAGGCATCCTCAGCTCCGATGCTCCCCTCAGTGTAGCCGTTATTGGATTGTTTAAGGATCGTTATCACTTCACTCAAGTTGACAACTCGTCCTTGCATTTCCTTCAACCACGTTTTCGATGGCCAATGTACTGCCTGTCCCAAGATAGTCGTCTGCAAATATAATCAATAATGCTGCGATTGAAAATATGTGATTTACAAATATATCAGCAAAAATGTCAGCGGAAATATGCACTTGCAAGAGGAGGTGGCATAAAAAAAACAGAACAAATAATATCTTGATTATATATCTATCCCCAAATCTACCAGAATCAAGAGCATACTGAAGACGAATAGTCGAGGAAATAAAAAGCAGATAATGGGCAATGCAGAGGTGCCCAAATTGCGGAACTAATGAAAATCAAACGATACACCAACCTCCATACGTGAAATATCCCCTATTCTCGGTTGTATTAGCCTGCAATCACAAAAAAAAAAAAACACGTGAAAAACGATAAATTACACACCACCTTAGAACCAATTTTTCATCAAGCAATCAAAAGCTAAAATTTTGAGGTCGGATTTACGCCTCATGGTGAATGAAGGGAGGATCTAATCGAAATACTGCCAGAGATCGATGCTATGAAATATAAGCTCGTAAAATTACGTAAAGCGAAACTGAGGCTTATGCTGCCGGGTGGGCTTCAGTTTAGCGTTGGATGGCTAGTAGCTGACATTTATGCGGGATTGTTAAGAACGATTGGCGACGTTCTGAACGGCCTATAGCACCCAACGACTGGATGCTTATAGGTGAATGCAAACACAGCAATTTCAAGCTCTTATTCTCTCAATTCAAAGAACAATGATACTCACAATAATGCTAAATACCGCACTTATTCGCTGATAAACATCGATTAATCTATATCTTTTATAAGCATTTAAATTTTGAAGGCGATTTATCAAAGAGTCTGTCGGAATGATGATTCTAAAAGAGGAATTCTGGTTGATGATTCCATCAACCGTGATGAAACACATTGCAAAGCAACAACATAGACAACAAAAAATATTACAGAGGAGATACATCCAACAGAGGAGTTCTTATCGACTGAACGTCAAAGAATCGCCGCAGCCAAATAAGAAAGCTGCTTTGCAACCTCACTTTAACGGCTAGGCAAATCGCGAAAATANCACTTCAACGGCTAGGCAAATCGCGAAAATAAATCGTACCTCAAATGTTTCCCTCTACCCTCTCGAAATAACTTTTCCGCCAAGAAGGCGCTTCATAACCAAAGGAATGGGTTATTTCACTTACGTGTTGCGCAACATAAAGAACATGACTGACTCTTGAGGAAGAACAATCCGAGCACTCATCGACGGATCCGGATCAGCGAAACTAGTTCGTTCGGTAACCAGCAGCGAAATGCCTGACGCGTCAATCGGTGATTCTTCATTTGCCTTCAAGCAAAATTTTCAGATCGTTTTTTATTCCAACAAATAAGCACATTGCTGACAACAAACCGTACAACTCCACAGGCTTCTGAACTCATCTCCATGAATTGCTCCTTTCGAAAGTAAAGGAAATTATAAAACGCGGAATCCGATTACCCCTTGGATGAAGTGAAGTATGATGACGGTTGCAAATAAAACAGGGAGGAAGGGTAAAGATAATGAGAGAGGATAACCCCCTCAGTCATTCCATGGCACATGAGACGTACTGCTCATCAAGCGGATGGGCGTAGTCTCTCGAATAGAAACGTGNATAGTCTCTCGAATAGAAACGCGACTCGATTCCAATTGTCAAAGCAGTGGAATAAGAGTGCAACTGAAGTGTTGGGGAACCTCTTCAATGCACGTGCTTCTTAATATATTTACGCTGTTTTACGTCCACATAGAAACGATACACAATTGCGATTATGACCATCGTAGTGCCACTCAATCCAAATGGATTTATAACATTGGCTGTAAAGGGAAAGACACCCCCAAAAACATATGGGATCCGTCGAAAAAAGACATTTGCCATACATAATGGCAGCAATGCCCACCTGACAATAAAATGCATGAGCCACTGTGCGACTGCTAAACAAAATGCAAAAAGCCAATGTTGTTGGGTCATGGCTTGTGCACAAACACCAAACCTTCTTGAAGCTTTAAAAACCTCAGCTCATACCTCTTCGGTGAGATCATCATCCATATCGACACTGTTCCACGTATCGTCCTCCTCCTCCTCTTCATCGAATTGTCCATCCATTTCGTCGTTCGTCAATAATCTGAACATTAACTTTACCACGGAAACTTTTCAAAGATTCTTTGGGACTCCCTATTGCCATTTCAGTAACTATTCTTCAGAAGCAATTATCATAACTAGCCCATCAAAAACGCATATCGATGTCGGAATAGGCATTTATTCTCGACAACCAAATCGAACTTCCTTGCTTACCCGTAAGCTTCATCTACGAAAGAATAACGGCAGAAATACTCACACTGTTATCTCGACGGGCCAAACATCCTCCGTTATACCATTGAACCATGCAACAGTCTGCAAACAAACTGGTCATTAAGAAAAGAAATAAATTATATTTACTGGTGAGATTGAACACAGCTGCGCTGAAACAGCCAAACTTTCTGATGGGAGAGGCACTTTGAGTATATTCCCTTATGAATGACTGAAGACGCGGTCGTCTTTTCACCACACTACTGCTTAAGCTGCTAGCGGCATTCCTGATGAGACTCACCAAGATTTCAACTATCTTATTGACCTCCACAAGTCTATTGAATAATTTTTCACTTACATCTTTATGCTTCCGTTCAGCTAAACTGCTCCCCCTATCGAACTGTCAACGTCATTCTATGAAGCTTGCTTTAGAGATACTCCAACATTGATTCCACAAATGAAATGAGGCTACTTCATTTTTACAGAATAAAATACAGCATATTTCTTAGCAAAAATGAGCGGTTGCAGCACCTCAATTTATAAAAAACATTTCCCTAAGAGCAGCACATTTGTAAATTTTGATGTAAAGCTGAATGAACGAAAGAACATTGCAAAAATATCCGGCAGCGTCATTACATCACGTTTGCAACAATGAAATATGGGGGAATGTTCAACTGATATACAACGTTTAACAGTATCGGTTAATTCAAGTGGGCGCTTCTGTGATGAAACTGGGAGGGATGGCAGGAAAGGGAAAGGTGAGAAGAAATGGAAGGCATTGACGAAATTCTTAACACCACTCATTAATCAAGTGGTTATGGCAGTACCCAATGCGAGGTCACATCTAATAGAGGTCATACTCAACACATCAATAAACAATGGACAGAGGTGCTAATCAAAGAGCAACAAAGTGGATTTCATTACATTTTTGCCGTTATCATTTGTGGAGATGAGTTGACCGATGAGATTACGCACATCACTCGATTCTTTCGATGTTCGCAGACAAAGACTTCCCCAGTAGAATCTGAACGACCTCTGCTAAACGCATTCTTCTCTCACGCTCAACAACAGTGAAAATCGATGGTCTGCACCGTTGACATGGCATGCAACTTATATGAGGAGTTTAATAAACCGTCCAACAGTTACCCTCGAATGGCACAAAAACGACGGTCGCCGTTTCCGAAAACATCGCAGTTAAGAGAATTGAGCCAAAACCTTATCTAGACGTTTTATGGTACATTCCAAGTCAACACCCTACTCTTTTTTCGGTTCTATGCTTTAAAAAGCTCGGAACTCCAACTCTGAAAAACATTCGAATACTGGCGAAGGCCTAACATAGAGAACATGGCTCTCTTCCCTGCCAACAACCCCATCCATTGAAATTGGTGAAGTCAACGAGGGTTCCTCAAAAGAATTTGCAAATGTCACAAGCAAACACGGTGAGCAACCTTTGATAGTTCGGATGAAGCATAAGCTCGAAGAGAGAACACAATTCCTTTTGTGCGAGCACCGGCTCGGAGCCTTGCTTATTCCAGTCATATAAATACCACTGCACTGTGGCTAATCTCTTTTCTGGATCCGCCGATAGCACGATACCGTATTCTCCTTCTATAACATTAACAAATTTTTAATTCCACCACATTATCACGGAGAACCATCAATCTACATCTCCGACATTTGAGCCAGAAGAAAGTCATTCAACTCATGAGAGAATACGAAGTACCCGCTTATGTGAGAAGCTGATCATATTTGGAGACAAAACTGTGCTGCGACTATAATATTCCCAAAAGCGCTCATCCAACACGTACTGAAGTTCAATGCTACTGAATCCTTATACATAAAAATATTATTACAATTCCAGCACACCAGGTATATTCAGTGAAATGAATATGTCAGCAAACTTGACAATCACCCTTACCGATGATGCAAGAGGTGTGACCGGTCGACAGAAGATCACGACGAAGATCGTGATCGTCGACTGGAGGAAAGTTCAAAGCAACAATCAACTTATCTCAAAGAAACTGGAGCACTGATCCATCTGTCGGTGAATACAAACGACCCGCTACTGCATTTCTTATCAGCGAATGTAACTTAAGGAATCTACGTGACAGCGAAGCTTGAAGATGTGAAATGCTCCACTCACACACATTTTCGCAATCTTGTGCAGCATATTCGGCTGTAGAATTCAGTATGAAGCATAGCTCCGTCCACCTCTTCCTTATCCCCTCCCCTCCCTTCCCTCACCCCTTCTCTCCTCCCCCCCTCCCCCATCTCTCCAACTCCAAATCGGGCTCACAAAACTCGAGCACTTCTCTTCACCACGTCGAACGCTCTAACAATACACAAATTAGCTCACCCATTTGCTCGCAGATTTTCCTGGCAACAATCGTGCCTGGTACATCATCGTGATGGTCGAGGTCAAGTTCATAAGGTACTAGCTGGGTGCCAGGAATGTCCCGTTCGACAACTCCATTCATCCATACAACGTCGACGGTCGAGTGAGTGCGCATCACATCTCCATAAAATTCATCGCCCAAACAACTGTGCACATCCAATGGCATCCGTGTTCGACCAGCCTTGCGCTTCATAGCGCGATTCTGCCTTCATATAACACAACATCACTTCAATCCAACATCGGTCTTTAAGGTGTTAAGCAACGAAGCGAGTGATGTATTATATTCGTGGTCAACAGTGACACCAAAACGCCTGTCTATGCACAGTTAATCTTAGGACACCTCTCAGCGCTCTCACGTTTGCATCAGTCATACAAAGTTCGTAGTTCCCATTATCATGTTTCCCTTCGCGCAAGCAACACACCTCACTACAGACAAATATGACTTAACAATGACCTAAGAGTTAACACGTTAATCGAGCTAACGTACAATTTTTTAGAATCAGAGACGTCAACGATGATTTCCCTAGACCTTTCCTGTGCACCTTCGGTTTAAAGAGCACACTTTCCAAAAGACGATAGATTCGGGAACTACCGAGTATGCTCGGCACGAGCTCTACTCGGACTGATCAAAACCACAACATCAGTAGAGATTTTACAACATTTCAGCGAAGTCTTTTCGACAGTTGTTCCCAACTAAAAGTTTTTCTTAAAATGTTTCACCCGATGATGCAGAACGCGCGTTAGTTTGGCACTGACCCATAATTAGCCTTAGCCAGCATCACACCTCCTGAGGTAGATAACGCACAACGTTTTCGGATTTCCAAACACCCTGCCTAATTCCTGAATCAAGACGGCCATTGGAGAAAACCCAATCGAAACGCCTTCTACTTGACGATGACGATATTTCTGAACTGTGGTAGGTCTAACGAACAATACCTGTTGTTGAATACTACTCCTCACAATTCCACTCTTGAACACGCAAAGCTGCTGTTCAACAAGTCCAAGACTTATAAAATAGTGGGCATCATTCAAACAGATCAACAGCACATACTTATTTCTACGGATCTGACGGATATTGAAGGTGGCGGATTTGCTCTTCTTCGCCACCGGCAGACGTGCTGCAATTGGAGATGCTTTCTGCGTTGTTGCGACTTCACTATCAACTGCCTTCTGCTCCTCGACAGCCTCACTCTTCGTCTGTGCACTATGCCTATAAGCAGTAAATAGCAGATATTTTGTACTACAAAGCATCGACAGTTCTCTCGAGTTGTAATGAAATTCCCCAACAAAACCTACGAGCAAAGAACCAAAGTAATTAAAGAGTGCTCTCCGCGGTGATAAATAATAACACATATGGGAAACTCTTATGTCGTGATGTGTCAATATCGGAGCACAACAACGACGACGCCCAAGTAAGTTCAATTCTTTGACAGCTCTGCATAATCTGGAACCCCATGGGGCTCTATTTGATGTCCGTCGACATATTCAACACCATTACTACATTCAAGATGAATAACAAATACATAAACTGTACAGCACTTATAAAAGAACAGACCACAAATGAACAGATGTAAAAGCATTGCTCCAAATAAAAACTTACGCTTCCTGCCTGCTAGCCTCTTTCTCTGCGCAGGCCCTCCTCAAGTTGCGCAACATGGCCAACGTCTCCTCGTCATCGACTAATTCCTCCACATTCTCCGCCACCCTCATCAATTCCTCTTCGCTCTCGCTGTCACTCTCCGACAAAACAGCATATGCCGTCGTCCCTAAACCTGATCCTCCAACAAGTACTCAACCAAGTCGAATAAACTTGAAGCTTAAAACTCTAACTTCGCAATCAAACGTATCACCAACCGAACTACGTATGCAGTCACGCCAAAATTGTTCGACTCACATTTGAAACACCATTTCAAGCACAAGCGAATCTATAACCTCATGATGCAATTCACCCATAAGTGCACTTTAGCTTTCCTTTTCCTCCAGCTGAATTGATGACTGCCGTCTTAGTGCTATTTGATTGTCGTTATGATCGCATCCCTCTTAAATTTTGGACATTTCAAGCGCGAAAGAACAACGTATTAGTGGTTAAGAGGTACTCTACCAGCAGTCAACAAGAAATAACACCACTGAGACAGTCGTTCTCACAACCTTTTTCATTTTGACTGCACAAATACTTGCACTGAACAATTCTTCTGATTACTATACAACACACCCTCAACCTATGGCGCACAGCTATTCGCAAGAAATTTCGCTTTTGCATGCAATCCTGATACAGACTTAACGTACTACAACTCACTGCTGTCAATGTCGCACCGTGTGAATGCTCTATGTGAGCAGGAAGTCATTCTGCATAGGAAGTCAAACGCTACTCGGAAGTGCGCTAAGGATGGGATGGACCCACTCAATTAAGAGCCAATGAGGAATTCTTCCTCACTTAGCCAACTGCCAGCTGTAATCTTCACATGCTGCTCATTTCCCTTAGCACAATCACTATCAGGAAAAACGTGAAGGTCATTGTGATAAAACCCGACCCCCGCCTTTGCCATCACTGAGTCTCTTCTTTTAAAACATCATACCTGGAGTGTGACCTGGTTCCAGCACCGATGAGGACGGTCTTTTCTTGGCAGGTGTCGAGTAAGTGGAAGTATGCGTGCTGGCACTACAGCTGCTTGAGCTGCTACTACTCGATGATTTCTTCGTGCGACGTCGTCTGCCTTTGAAAGCCTGCAAAACAGTAATGATCTGAAAGTAGAATTATTTGCCACATCGCTGCATGCTAGCTACACCTTAAGCTGTGCAGTGGGCTAAGGACACTTCTCTCCCTAAATCTGGAATGCGTCATAAAATTACAGAAATAAACCCCAATCCCTTAAGTGCCTTACCAATTCATAAGAACTTCTGCGCCGTCCTTTTGATGGAAAATAAATCTCTCTTAATAACATGCTAATTTCGATTCCTCATTGCTCGCATACTGACGGATTTAAGCGGAATGAAATTTGTGAGACTCGCTAATCGCGGGTCTACGAACATCAAAGAGAAAACAAGAAGTGCTCTGCAGTCCTATAACGTGACATTAACAAATGGTTTCATATCATTCAGTTGTGCTGCAAATACACTTTACACAAACTCGTCTTTGCAGATGAACGAATTTCTCTGTAATTTCTTGGTCATATTTGGAGCTCTGAAATTGCTGGCCTGCTTTCGAAATAAAGTTTAAAAACCTGCAGATGCGAGGAAAGGAAGCCGGGGAGTGGGGGGGGGGGGGGGGGGGGGGGGGGGGG
>JAARMF010002239.1:1882-18150 GCA_022844705.1 Toxascaris leonina
AGGAGCGGAAAATGTGCGGAAAACTCTGAAACAATTAAATCTGGTGAGAACATATGGTACACTCAGTACTGGCGTAGAAATGTGGCAAGCGTTTGTATATGTAAGTATGCGTGCACATTCCTCTAAGTAGATAGGCGCATATTCGTACATATTTGTGTGGAAACGCTCGTGTGGATGCGTATGCATACGTGGGCGTATCTATGCGTGCGGAAGTCTTTGCAATCGAAATTTTATTCCACTACATTTTATTAGAATAATTTCTAGAGAAGCTATCAGATGAACTTCAACGATGAAGTGTTGCATTGTTCAAAGCGGGAAATCTGTGAAATGACCTTTCACCTTTGAGTGATAATGACGGGGCAACCACACATGAACACCCTTGAGTGAAACTTCTTTCATTTTGATGTTGAGTTGGAGTTGTTTAACGCCACACTTCACCACGGTAAGGCATTAAGCCAAACGAGAGCCATGATGAGGTAGTTGATGCTAAAGGTATTACTGCTTGAGGTAGTCGTTGTTGTTGGTTGGATACCTATTGATTCCATCACCTGTTGCATGTGTATCGTTGTGCGCATTGGTGTCGTCGAACTTATTGTTGGAGTACCACTTGATGATGCTCCCGTCGTCATATGTGATGGAGTAGTCGTAGCTGCTAACCTGAACAAAATATTCAGGGAATAAAAAGATCGAGAATTTTTGAGAGAATAAAAAGATCGAGAATTTTCGAGAGAATGAAAAGATTGGGAGCTTTGAGAGAATAAAAAGATCGAGAATTTTTGAGAAGACTGAGAACTTTTGAGAGAATAAAAAGATCGAGAAATTTTGAGAAGAGAAGAGAGTTGAGGAGTCGAATTGGACGAAACACATATGAACTAATATCTCGTAGAATGAATTTCAATGTTTTCCTTATAGTTATGAACTAAAAGTTCCATTTGAAATCACGCTGAACCAATAGTTGCACGACCGATGACTTCGTCATCGAATTAGAGAAAATGTGGATAGTCGCATAATTTCAAAATAAATTGCAGAAATTTTGCAATGAATTTTTAATGTTTCAACGTTGTTTTTTTTTCAAATATTTGAAATCCCTTTTCTTTTTCCGTTGAAAAGTGATTCAATAAAACGTAAAGGATTTGAAGCGTATATAGAAGAATATAGAAATCAGAATGGAAATTATAGAAATCACCCGGAAAAAAATTTGTTCTCTTGTAATTTTTGCGATTCTTAAAGCACTAAATAGCTGGAAATATACTAGTAAATATATAAATATATGTGCAATTAAATTGCTGTAAGAGATTTTGAATTTGATCAGTCATCTAGGAAGAGTCCGTTGTGTCAGCTTAAGTAATTCTTATTGAATTTGAAGCTGACAAATTAGCTGGACAGATAGATATATAAGCATATGTGCATTAATAGCTTCATTACAATTAACCTTTGCAAATGCATACGTGCAAAAATTTATGAAAAATTGCAAGCTTCATGTTCCACAAATCTGCTGACTCATTCTGTGCGAACGGAGTCAAAAGCACCAAAAAGTTCCCAGAAAAAAAATAAATAAAAAATACTGCAAGCTAAGGAAGATAAGCTAAAATCGTCCACAAATGATCAACGCTTACGGATCATTGCACCAACTAATAACAACTCTGGTGTCGTTGGCAAAGTTGAAAATGCTTGACGCTTTCATGTATAGAATTTCCCTCTCAAAGTCGTGTGAAGTTTGCGAAGAGATTGCTAAGCTTCCGGTTTCTCGACGAATGGTGCTCAAAATCGGTTTCGCGCTATGCCCAAAAATGGTTATAGAGGCAATATTTGGCGCGACAACCGATGGCTGAAAACATTGTCATCACTGTGTTTTAAGGATAACAAAGAATACAAAGACAGCTGTGGTTTCATCGATTCCCCTATCGGTGCAGCTGACAACCACGCATGGCTGTTTTGACCACATTTCTGGAACGCCTGGTGGTCAACATTTTGCCGATCCGTTGGGAGACCAGCTGGGAATCGAACCCGGGTCACAAGCAAAGGCTCTACCACTGAGCTACCGACCCCCCTATTATATGTTTGTGTTTTAAGGAAACATCTAAAAATTTATCACCTTCATCAAGAAATAGACGCCAGAAACTCACTTTCAATTGAACAAATGCATTGCAACTTTCGAGTGCGATGAGATACTCGGAATATCACTATTAAAACAGAGAAAATAACTCCGCGATTTATTATTATTAAGAAATTCCACTATTGTTCATGGCTCATAAGACAAACGATCGGTTTCGTAGCCAATCGACCATAGCCGAGGAGCCAAACACAGCTAAGTGGCCTATATATTATTATCTTTTTCAGCGAATATCACTACAAACCTCAAAAATTAAAAAAATAAACACAATCATGGAAATAACAAACAACTAAGCAACAATAAAGGTAAGTGCAAATATTAAAGGTGGAAGGTAAATGCAAAACGTGAAAATTCTGCGGCTTTTAACTTACACTCCATTGTACACGTGAAATATCAAGTTGTGAGGTGGTATTGGTCATTGTGAAATTCATATGCAATTCAATATAGGTATGTTTATTGAAGTCGTTGACGATACTATCACCATCGTCCCAAATTAATTTTCCAAATGCTTGGGAATTCTCTGCAAAAAATGGGTAAAATTAATGAATAGGCAGATGATTTATACAAATATATCGGCAGATACCTTGAACACCTTGAAGGTATAGGCATAGGTAGATAGATACCTTATAGAACCAACTAAACAAGCTTACTTCCATAAAATTTTGCTCATTTTATTTTCTAGGATTTTACGGATGTGATATAGAAAGTGATCAACTCTCCCGCAATACATATGTTGTAGCCTTTATATGTCCGGCTCCATCTAAGGTGGTTTATATCTTGGTTTTTGATGACCAATGAAAACCTTTGCCCGCAGGCAAGGACGAACCCACAACCTTTTGTCAAAATAGAAAGTGGACAGTTCCGCAAATATAAGTTACCAGATATCATAAAATGAGAAATATTGTTGTATTCTTTTTTAGTCCTCAATTATCCACCCAAACGGATTCTCCTTTATAATCCGAAGAGATTATGGAATTGTTCTTTCAGCACTGTATATCGATACAACGTCGGAGTCACTGCTTTCATAACGACGAAAGTTACAAGAATAAATAGGTCGATGAATAAATAAATAAATAGATAAACAAATGAATAAATAAGTGTAGGAATAAATAAACAATAAATAAATAAAGAAATAAATAAATGAACAAATGAATAAATAAACTGGCGAATAAATAAAAAATAAACAAATAAGCAAATAAATAAAAATAATTACCAAAAGAGTTGAGTAAAAGAGTTAGGGAAAACTTAAAATTTTCTCTACTTCTTAAAGAAAAATTCATCACGATGAATTCAATAAACGAGCATTCACCAACCCACAGCAATGATTAGTTGAAGAGGATTTCGACGTGTGGCGGTTGTTGTTTGTCCACCTTTCTGTCGTGGAATAATCCAACCGCCTGAAATATCGATTTACTGGATAGCTGATCAATCATCCCATAAACGACTGAAAAATATCTCGAAAATGGCAACGATGAAAATTTCCCTCAAAGGAGGTTCACATTTAGAGATCGACAAATTCTCTGCAGTTGCGAAGGAAGCTCTAAATACTCTGAAGCCTGTGCATGTGAGGATGCAACCTTACAAATATTATAAAGCAGTGGAAGTACAAGTCTATTTCCAAGCTAAGAAAAACCCTGAATAGCTCTATGAATATTGTCCTGGTGCACCTATATACTTAACTGAAAGGTTCGTTTATGTGATCCATGTGGATCATTTCCACGCTGCTATATTGAAGAACTTTGATAGGCTTCTTCAGTATTCAGAAAGTTTTTGAAGACAGATATATAGTGGTCCAGGGAAATCATTCCTTAGATAATCGCCTTTCACCTCAAACGAATAACGGACGTTTTCAAAGCACTTTTGAGAACAATGAGGTGAATCGAAATAAGTGTGAACATTAAGGATGTAATGAGTACTTCATTCTGGCCCACGTTCGCGACTACACAGTATCGGAGTAACAGTCCCTCCCCTTGAGAGAGGTGGAGCTAACAATGACGTCTCCCTCCTCTCCCTCCTCCCCTCCCCCACCTGCCCTCCCTTAGGATTTCGGCAGTTTTGATAATGAGTCGTCACACACTGTACAAATTGATGAATGAGATTCGCGAAGCCAGGACATACCACGGAGGAACACAGGAGGAAGCCGATCGCGCGGTGCAGGAATGAAGGAAAATCCACTTTCTACTTTCACACCAAAGTCATCTCTCAATGAGTACCAAGTGGCACCTCTCGGAAGATACGCATACACCGAATTCATTCCCTGTAAGTGTTAAACTTTTATGATGAGAGATAGCGGAGAAAAATGAAGAAGTTCCTATGATCACCTCCGTCAATTGCACTCTTGAGGAAGGATTTCCATTTATTTCAATCCCCAATGGTGCCAATTGCCAAAGAGGCTCTCGAAATAACGCCTTTCCAATTCCCCATTCACTTACCACCTCAAGCCTCTTGTTTCAAGAGTTTCTGTGACAAAAAATGCCACTTTTTTCTAAAATTAGAGTGTTACTTGTTGTCATCGAAGGCAGCATGCCAGTAGTTATTTCGGCAAATGGGAAGCATTCCACATTTTGCCGTTCAAATCTGTGAAACTGTATTTGAAGAGTTCCGAAACCACGCCCTCAGGCGTTGATCTAAATCTTGACCGACGTTAATTCGTTTCTACAGTCCAAATCTGACTCATGTCTCCACATAATAATACCACTTCCGGATACGGAAGACAGAGTGGAAGGGGAGGGGGGATGGAGTGTGAGACTCCCAACATTCGACCATTTACCATCAACCGACCAATAACGAACAGAAGAAAAAGTATTCGAATGATTCCATTGTTCGAATTTTGGAAGATGTTTCAATTTCGGAAACAAGAATGAAGAATAAACGCATTCAGTAATTGTTCAATCATACGAAGGAATCTCCAGCCAGTTCAAAGAATTCGCGTTACTGCCTTCAAAAAGCCCAAAAGCTCTTTTTTCGCCGCTCCATATATCTGCCAATCTACGGATTCCCGAGTAGAGAGATAAGTGGAGGACATGTTTCAGCAGATGCGCTCAAGAAAACCTGCGTAAAAATAGCGAAAGAAACAAGCCTCTTTTAACACCGGAGCAATGAGTAATGCAGGTCCCCACAAGAATTGGTAGTTGTTCTGATGAGCAGCGTCATCATCGGGGAACTCGAAAAAGAGCGGTCGAATTACGGTCGCACCATCACGTGCCGCCTCAAACATCAGCCTGGAAGTGTGATGCTTTATTTATTTATATTTTGTTATATTTGAGCATAGGTTTGAATAAACACGGAATTGGGAAAGGAGCGTATCTTTGAGCGTGTATAAGAAACAAGCGACTGAAAAAATTATTTTTAGACTGCTAATTTTCCTTCGAAATTAAGAAGCAATGAGATCAATAATAGTCTCGGCGAATGGGCACAGCCACCGAGCGATCCGCTTCCGTCGTTCTACTTTTTCGCGACGGCGTCGCAACGGAATAAAATCCTTGCAGAATTCTTTTCAATAACAAGGCATTTGTGAAGGGAGTTTTTCTACAAATATGAATTGCAGGGATATGCTGCTTAAATGAATTAATGAGACGTTTATGTTCTATTCATAGTCTTTCGCTTCCTCTTATAGCTGTTGGCACAGCTCAATACAAACTCTCTTCCTGGGTATTTAATTCTAACGCCAACAGAATTTCGCAGTTATTACTTCTTGCCATGGCAGGCCATACGCTACCGAAGGTCAAGTATATGCTCACCGACCAAGCTGGCCAATAGGTGCAATCTGATACTGATACGAACAACTGAAACGAGCGAATGCGGAGTGAAGAGTAATTCTTTGAATGGTAAACGCAATTCAAGTAGTCGGGGTGGGGGGGGGGGGGGGGCACAAATTTCTGTTGGCTAGATGAGGGAAATAAGTATATCTTTATATAGGATAATCATAGCATACGAGAAATGAGGTATTACTTATATGTGCAGATTAACGTACGTGTATAGATAGGGTAAAAGGCCATATCGGAACAAATTAGCAGCGAGAGTCGCATTCGCCACACTCGGCCATACTGTTGGCTCTTGTGCAGTGGATTTGTCATCGTTGCGATTACTGAAATCGAAAATCTACAGTTACAACTTGCAGTTGCGAATGCTTGCTCAACTTCAATCAAAATACAAGATTGCCAGTTAGAACAAGAATGATAACACAAACAAGGCATTTTCTTTTTGTTTGCTCCGAATGAAAACAGCTTGCAAGCTACAGATGTTGAAAGCCTGAGCTTGGAAGGTTGAGTTTGAAAGCTTGAGCTTAGAAAATTCATTGAAAAATTTACAGTTGAAACCTACTCAGTGCGGAAGAGAGTAGCATAAAGTGAAGAACATAACAAGAACAAAGCAGAGCTTAGAAAGGAAGTTTGTGCTTCTAAAATGAAAGTAATGTATCGAACGATAAGATGAAGCCTAAAGCTTCAATACCGCATACGACTAATATGTTGGCTGCCTTCATGGCCACTTGTCATATCACCAATGTATAAACCTGTACAGGAAAACCTCTATCGCACACCATTCAGAATTTCGAAAAGCTTGCAAAACAGAAGTTCTCAGACCGTGATAGTGTATAGAAGGCGCCTAATTGTTGCCATCGGAGACATAGTTCTTCGGTTGTATCTTCTGCGTAGCCACAAATATCCGCTCCAACGTACGGAATACCGAACATATTGAACTCTTGTACGGCAACAACTGATGCCGACATATCCTCCCATGATGCATAGTTGTGTCCAAGTGAATGACCCGCATATCGACCCCCTGATGGATACGAGGACCTGAATTCGAGATTGAGAATTTAGCTTCACCTAAATCATCACCATCGCTTATCAATCCGTGCAATATAAAAATTATGAAAAACGAACATGCAAATTTTCAGCAATCAACATACTGAAGTTTTACTTGAGCAGTTGAACATCGCGCCGAAATTGCTGGTGTTGCTTAGTTGCTAGCGGCTTATAGTCACAACTAGACTTGCCAGTACTTCTTTACTTCCTATGATATCTACCATCCAAACTTCAAGAAGTACGATGGAACCAAATTTTACGTCGATAAATCATGTGGAAAACATTGTGATGCACTTTCGGGATTTTGTTCTACGCCTTGCTCTAAGGCTCCAGTTCAAAGCACGGCGATATGATTAACGTAAGCATCGCAAATTTAACGTCGACAGAGGTATTATGGTCAGCACCTATGGGCCAGAAATTCATTTTTCCGAATCTTGTCTAATCCATTCCCGTATCTGGCATAGACAAAGGCTCAATAGTTCCATCATTTCGGGTGTGGTCCATATCAACCGTTGCTAATCAGACCCTATTTCTTCTCTAGACATTTATCTAAAATAAGCTCACCTCTAGAAAGTAATCTAAAAAATTCAACAAGTACAAGCGTATGACCATTAAACTGCGCAGAAATTATTTCCGATGATTCTTGCACAAGATTCTTCAATAAGCAAAATAGACAAGGCATCTATTTTCAAAAGATCGTATTGATTCCTCTAGAATAATAGAAAGTAATAAGTGTAACGATTATCGTGTTATAAGTAGTTTTGCGTTAATAGGTGCAACGATTACCGTGTTATAAGTACTTTGCGTTAATAGGTGTAACGATTACCGTGTTATAAGTACTCCTCGCTTCCGTGTTATTTGTTGCATTGCCGAATGTGTGGCAATAGTTTGTTGTAAGCCATAAAGATTCTTCACATCATACATACGTCCTTGTTTTGTTATCCCCGACATACATAACGTTGTCGATGCCAAATAAGCTCGCTTCCTCTGCACATGACCTTTTTCTATTGCATATATTTCTTTCGTGAACGGTGTTCGGTTCTTTTGAAGGAGTTTTTGGAAAAGCATGAAAAAAATATGATCGTTCCAAACAGTAATTGCAACAGCAATCTCTGGGCAGTACTACATTATCACCACTATAATGCAACCAAAAACTGATGATGCACACTGCAAGCATCATCCCTCATAGTACCTGCATTGACCACTTATTCCGGAGGTCAACGATCTCTGAAAGGTTACTAAATCTCTAAAGGCAGACAACTAAAGAGTAAATTGCACAACACCTCATTAGCGAACGATGGCCGATAGAACCCTGAAGCCATGTTTTTTAATTTCTGCACTTTGCGGATCTGCCTCTACCACAGTTGTTTAGCATCGAGATTGCTCAATGACCATTCGGAAAGTTTCTTTTCTCCTTTGTTGTATATTTTTGTTAGTTTCGCTCCTATCCGTGCTACAATTTTTACCACTGTTAATACATCTTCGCAAATGTGCAAAATTTGATCAGACCATTGTTATATACCGTTTCATGTGGTTAACGAAGAGATGTCTAATGGAACTTCTAGGCTGCGGAAGAAGGAGGGGGGAGGGAGGTATGGCACGAAGAGAGTGGGACTTACCGGTCTTATGTACTGATAGACGTTCTGAGTCTGATATGGAGGCATGTCGTATTTCGCATTCGATTCATTGATTGGACAATGAAGTGTCGTGATTTTGGCGTACTCTGAATCCGACCAATGCTCTGGTTTATCTTCGTTTGTTCCTAAGCTTGACGGCTCATTTCCTGTGAGCCAAAGCCCATCATAGTTGATCTAAAGAAAGCAAATCTTGTTGAAGCTTATGCGAATTCAAAGAACTCATTTCTTTCATAGAATTTTAGTAGTGCGAAACATTCGTTCACTTGTTGTCCCTACCTAACCTTATCAATAAGTTACCGGCGATGAGGAAATGAATTCGGGCCACTCATCATTCAAAGGTTCGTTTCCTTCTGAAGCGTGCATGATTACCGTTTCATAGAAATTCCTCAATTCGTCCGCCCACCATCTCTTCGTTGTCGAGGTTGTGAAATCAGCATAAGCGACATGTTTGTCGGATCGTAGAACGCCAAGCATAATCTGAAATAGTGCATATAAAAAAAAACAACCAAAATACGAATGAAAGCCGTTCTTTCATTGTGTACAACAATCTCGATGAGGTGCAAATCACCATTCTCTATGACTGGTTAGCTTGTGGTATTTGAAGATTTTTAGACCAAGTGTGAGCTACTCTTGCTCGAAATATCGAAAAAACTTTCAAGAAATCACATCAAAATAACCGCTAATGTGCTAGAGTTCGATCGAAGAACGTCATAGAGCAAAACATTTTTGTCGGGTCGTTAGAAAACGGAAGAAGAAATTGTTCGCAACAATTACTCAGTGGTTTATTGTGAATCGCTTTTTAATTATTTCTCCATGCGAAGAATCTTCATCTTAGCTTAACTATTCAATAATTACGTCACCAATTCTTAGCGAGAATCAATTCTGTTGAAATTTCCGGAAATTATCCAATACCTTCGTTTTATTAGCAAGTGGATAGAGTGCTTGAACTTCTCTTTGAATAAGTTCGGCTTTCTCCCATTCCACAAAATTCACATCCTGAAATATATCATCACATTCACGCGCACGCTTTATTTCTGAGCGGTAGTGATATGAAGGATGATCTATCAAAATGGCAATCAAACGCAGATTGATTACGACACGTTTGAGAAAGCAAAAATTCGATACGTCACATAATTGCAAACGAGTAAAAATGTATCATAAGCTGCTACTCTTTTTCGCCTTGTAACGTAACAGGAATTCTTCATTGTCAGGAATGCCATCATTTTTTTTTTTTTGATAGCACTTCCCCTAGCCTCTTTCTTCTTCTCATGGAGACAGAGTAGGCTCTCGATCGGATTGAACTAATTTCCGTTGACAAATTTTTGCATAGATGAATGACATAGAAAGGAAAAAAAACCAGGCTGTAGCAGGCGTAACTGGAATGGATAACATTAAAAAGGTAGTCTGGATGCTTATAAACATCGGAAATCAGCTTACAAAATGCTCTAAAATATAAGTGGAGAGCTGTCTAATTTGGTTTAGCTACTGAAAATTCAGCTATAGACGTGAGCGAAACCACGAGAACCCACCGCGTTGAGCGCTCGTTCGAACGAATCGCCATCGGCCTGCACTGCAGGATACAACACAACAATCACATGTAATGATTCGCTATGCAACTGCTTCACATAAGATGGGAATTCTTTCCATCCCTAAAAGAACGAATTACATTCCGTTTTTCTGAAGACAGGAATTCCGCTGTGGCAGATGCCTACGCGTTAAGCGATCTCAACTTTGAATAGTGACGCTAGCAATTTCTCTGCTTCTCTGCAACCCTTTCGCCATTTTGTTCAGTTTTGGAGCACATTCGGGAGTAAGGACTCCGATGATGTTATCGTCTTCAGTCTTGGATTTGTCAGGGATCGTCGGTAAACGACAGTATTCCTTCGTGGACTTCAGTCGGTACAGCAACGGCGAATTCAGACCGCAAAGAGCCTGAATTATTGTGCTATAATGAATGTGATAATGCTCGCGCTATAGCGTATAACACGCTCTGTGCCGTCATTTTGTTGGTTCGAAGAATCACGAACATTATTTTCAGTAAACGAGCAATTCAAATCGGAGATTTAAGGAAAAAAAAAACATACACTAGTCATCGTAAAGTCTTCCGCTTTGCTCAAATATTGCACATCGGCGAATGGGACATCCAAAGGAATACCAGCTTCTCGAGTCTTATCAACCACCTTTTGCATATCCGACATATTCTTATAGCCGAGACTACCTAGCTGAAAATTCATTTAATGTCATCAGCTTTTATCTACCTTCGCTGGAAACCAAGTGTTTGGAGGCAATGAAAAATTTTCCATTCTTGTCTATTGAATATTCATCTCCACAAAATACATCATCGCCGAAAAATACTTTTATAAGTTACGAGAGTTTAAGAACTGTGCTTAACACCTCCTCCGGCCTAATACGATGTGGATCTATTCCGATGACTCACTTACTGTGTCACTGAATCCACGCACCAACAGAGTTTCAATTTACCTGGAATCCAAGAGCCCAATAGGCAGGAAACATTGGTTTACCAACAAACGCGAGATATTGACGCACAACATCTTCAGGTGATGGTCCAGGAAAGAAATAGAGGTCAAGTATACCACCAATTGTACGATAAACGATGTGTGGTGCTGGACCTATTGTTATATCCTGGAATACCGTGGTTATGCGGCGCACAAAAATGAGGCTGCTCTACGAACTTTCGGTCGTAGAATCAATCTCTGAGACAAATATGCGATACCTAAAACACTTGTGCGAATCTCGATAGGATTCTTTCTAGTGCACAAATTGCGGGTACTGAAAAGCAGAGTGGACAGAAAAAGTACCAAAAATTATGTTAGTATAACAAATTGTTCTGTCATCTACCACGTCCATGAACATATCGAGCTTATACATTCGTGATGATCACATAGTGCGCCCGGATATGAGCAAAGATTAGGTGATGTATTACTTCAAATTATTGTTTCAATAGTGAATGGTTATCAGCCATTATCACCTTCAAGTTATATTTAACAAAAATAATTTCCTATAATACGTTATATAGATTTGACGTTTGAATATCTCCTTATCTTTTAAGTTGAACCGTTTAATCGATGGTATTCTAGTAATTTTCTATGACCGCCCTAGAAAAGCGGTCGTGTTGCTGAGCGGTCGTGGGCGGTTGCTGAGCGGTCGTGTTTCCTTCCGTTCAGCTCGATGCGGTGGAAGGGTCGTGAAAGGGCCGTCAGATATGACGGTCGCCTGCGAATATGCAGAATAAGCAGACATGAACCAACCGACGGCGAAATTCATAAGGGTGTGACTGGGGTTGGCGGTGGCGCGCCAACACTTAAAAAATGGTCACATTACTCAATGACNNNTGACGGTTTCGCGTCGTGGCGAGTACGATCCGCCGAAAAAGATCGCAGCCCCTGCTGCCTTGCAGGTACTTCGTGGAAGAAGAAAGGCTAGGAGAAGGAAACTCCGAATAACCGAAACCTACGTCGCCAGCAGGCCGGCCACCAGGCGATGTACTACTGGCCACAGCAATATGGAAAGCAAGAACGCGGCAGACTGCCAACAAGATGGGGTTTCGACTTCTGCATGGCACTGCTTGGATGCGGCGAGTTCAGGATCGAGAGAGATGGAAAAATTGCCCGCTGCACAACGATGAAATCGATGAAATCAATGTGATCAATGTGATTCTAGTAATGAAATTTTTTTTGAGAAATAGGCGGTCGATATTTTCGCCAACACTGGAGCTAGAGATTAGAAAATCTAAAGAGTGAGCGACATAAAAAATTTGTCAAGTGAATCAAATGAGTGAAGCTTGTGATAACGCAACTGTTTCCATACGCAGTGAGTGGATGTTGTATGCCTTGAAGGTGACCTACTATGGATATCTTCATCAATGAGGACAGCAAAAAAAATTCGGATATAGAAGCATAAAAGGTGAACTCAGCTGAGGGCTAACTTAGAATAGTTTATATTACAAAATGTGGTATTGAAGCAACGGTGCACAAGAGTTGTGCAAGAGGGTTTCGATCGAATGCCGGTAGTTAATGAAATCAAGAGCTTCGACATTGTTCAGTAGCGAATAAGAATTTTATGTGCGATTTTAAATCGACATGGATCATGTGCTTATAAATTCGGGAATTTTCGCTCTCTCCAGTTATTCGTAAATTCGAGGAAAAATAAGAGGCATTGTGAAAATCATAATTGCTTAAAGCTGCTTTAACTTCCTTTAAAGCAGCTAATGCAAATCTCAGCTCTAGTCACTCCGTTGAGCAAAAAAAAGCGCAAATAAAAGGAAGAAACCAACCTGTGGATTACTATTTAATATGAGTATGCCATGAGCTTTGTTGTCTTCCTCAAAAGCTATCAAGAATGGATAGACACCATAGAGATTTTCCGTATTTTCACTTTCGTAATGAGCCGGATGCGTATGTGGCCAATTATCTCTCGCCATTAATGCCCATGTAGTGTATTGCTCGATGTCATGCTATAAAAATGGCTAATAGTCGCATCAAAACGCCCACAAGTCGATAATCGTTTGAAGAGGTGGTCGGTTTTTTAAAGTCATACACAACCCGTAAAAAACCCAAAAACAGCAACAATTAAATCTTCGAAGCAATATTCATAAACCATATCTATAAGGTTCAATAAAAGGCCGGAAAGTAATTGCTGATTTTTTACGTACTATACCTCGATGAAAAGTTAGCATTAACAACTTGCTCGCATTTGGAACCTGATGAGCATACGAAGAAGGCTACCTTGAAGTTGGCAATGAAAGCTAGCCTTCAGCTATGAATGCTTGAAAAGCGTGTTTTGTGAGGCTCGAGCTGAAGTTCATCCGACAGTCTATTCGCCCTCAGCCCAGTTCATTGAGCCAAATGAAAAACAAGAGATAAAATGTTTTATTTAGTTGCCCAGCGCCAGTAACGTTTACTTCCAAAAGGTTAGAGCGAGAAACGTTTAATATCAAAAGTGACTTTGATGTGCGGTATACTGTTAAGGATATGGTTTAAGCCTTCAATATTCATGGATATTAATCTACACATATAAGAATATCAAAAATGAGGGGTGTAAATTGAAATGCTAATTGAGCTGCTACTTTAGAAGTGAAAGTGAAAAAAAAATTGTCGAAACTTTAATAGCACTACCGGAAGTTTTCTGTTTCAGGAGGTTATGGAATTTTTCGTTCGCGAGAATTTATCATCATTTTTATTCCCGAGGTTTCCACCACTTAACGAAAGTTGCCCCTATTTCGGAAGCTTCTGATGCGAAATTCCCTAAACTTTGACACCTTTAGTGCCACTCTTCTTGAGATTTGAGTGATTGCGCTGCAGACTTCAAAATTTCTTGAATAGAAGCTCCAGCATTTCTTGAAAAACAAAAACTGTTCGATTCCAAGGCATTATTTCCACTTCCCTCTATCTTTTTTCTTCTCGCTGAGATAATCGGAAGTTAGAGTTGCTGCGATCAAAAATTGGCATATCGAATTGTGAAATAAAACGGTGGAAATTTCAGTATGTCGGTACGTCACGATCTGAGTGGGAAAACGAACGCTTTCTCTCAATATTACCTTATAACATCAACGTTCGAGGATCAACAAGCAAAACTCTACTATCAGCGCCAAGATAGGTCTTTCCTTTCCCTTCAGTCAAATAGAGGAAACCGAGAAGTCGAAAGGGAATGCGCCATCTATAGGCGTTACCTCCAGGACGAACGCGAAAGAAAGCAGTAAGTACCGCTTTTTTTTAATTTCACAAGCTTTCTCATTTAGCTCCTCTTTTATGCACTCACACTTTCATCAGAGAACTAAGAACATTATGACATTCAGGTGAACTTCGTTCTCTGTGTTGAGGCGCTGAAATCATCAGCACAATTAAAGACCACAAATATTACTGATACAACGTACCCTTAAATGGCGATGAAAATTTTCTCCAATCCCATAGATTTCGGATGAGCCAAGAAAAGCGGCTAATTGAACATATTGGTCGGCGAAAAGCAATCCACCTGAAATCGATGATTTTGGTCGAAATTTTCGTAAAAGGATGAGATAGTGCAAAGAAGTGCCTCAAAAGACTGAACTCTGCGTGTTCATATTATGGAATTAAAGAACCGGGCAAAAGCATATCCATGCAAGCTTCTGGTGTATGTTAAAACTAAGCAATTATCGAAGTAGTACGGATGCGCTTTTTGTAGTTTCGTCGAGTCAACCCAACAACTACACCAAATACTCGAAAAATAATGCCCCAAACGTTTATTCGTCTTTTAAAACGGAAGCAACAATGAAAGGTTCTCTTCTTTTTCAGTAGCAATTAGCGAGTGCCACCCTTGAGGTGTCATCCTTGAGGCCTTGGTGCTCATAAACAAGATGAACGTTCGGAAAGGAATTAGATATAGCAATTCATAGATTATTTTCAACAAATATCATCATTGCAGCTTTATTGGTATATTGCCGCAAAACAACAGGATAATTTCACATATGCATACACCAAAGAAATATGTTGCTTGCTGTAATGTGCTCGCTCTTTCAATGGCTTTAAAATGCACCTAGAAGTACTAAACTTACTCGTAGGCAATTAGAACTTCAGTAAACGAGTGCATGACGGGCGGTAGAAAAATGCCGTGGAACGAATGGTACCTGTTCATTGTACGGATCAGTGAGCTCACATCCAGGCTAACCAGACAAGGTTTTTTTTTTCTCAAATCCACCATTTTACCATTTCCATAGAGGTTAAGCTCCATATTAAATCCGCGCAGCTCACCGCTAAATACGATTACAATTTTTGTTGCTCATTTAATGCAATCATGATTCATTGCTTTCTGATAGTCTCTTGAGAGTTTTAATTTGACAAATATTGCAAGTTCGTAAAATTAATGAAAACTGGTTTCTAACCGATAGACGTGTCCCAGATGGTTGCCTTAGTTGAATGTCTTTGCACTTGGAATGAGAAAATTCCGTTCTCATTGGAGGTCATAACGTCGAATCTCTCTCCCGTATCGTAAACATCCCGTGGCATATCAACATTGGGCTCAAACCTGGATCTTATCAATGCGTTGATAACTTTTGCGAAATTCTTAAAAAAATGGTACCGTCTCAAATAAAACCCAAAGTCAGAAATTTTCGACGTTCAAAAGATTGTGTTGGAAGCTGAAGATCTTCAAAAAAAAGCATGTATTTCTATTCGAAGATTTCAATAAGGCATGGTGACTGCATTTAACGTCTCATATGATTCTATTTTTGTAATATAAGCACGGTTTTAGCTCTTTTTCCCTAGCAACAGCTCAAATAGACGGTGACATATTTGGAATAGTCTTTCACATAATTGCCTCAAATAAATCTTGACCTAGAAATCTCCGATGTTCAGGAGATTTTATCGATGATGAAAGAGATTCGATGAAGCTTCATTTGTTTGTTCTTAGAGAATTCAAAAAGATAGGGCATGCATTGCTCTATTTTTTTTACAATTGAATCAGCACATTGAGGAGGATGTTATATACTCATATTTCAGTAAATATTAGCGTAGATCCCAACTAACGAATAAATAAATCTATGCTTGTCGGTATTAAGCAGCCTTCTTTCAGTATTTTAAGAAGTGTGGAGATTTTAGACTCGCGCAGCCATGTGATAGGATCCAATTAAATGAAAATGTTTCCATATGAACCAATGGTCTATCTGATCAGCAAAGAATGTTCTTCTCGCAAATGTAACATCTTTTCCCTCACCCC
>JAARMF010002239.1:18911-29449 GCA_022844705.1 Toxascaris leonina
CACATAAAAACAATCGTACCGGCGCATTTGCATCAAACACACAATCTCTGACGGCGCATAATGATTTCCTCGCACGATCGGGTAAGCAATCGACACGTCGATCTATAGGAACATATGCTGATGTTCCACTCCTACAATTACAAATTGTCCACGACTTCAGCAAGAGATTGCAAAAGAGGTGCAGCTGATGGAAAACATGAATTGAGAAGGAAAAGGGGCAGCAAATGGGCAATCAACATATGGAAGATTTCATCAGAAACGTAGGTACTCATTAAGTCAGTTCCGGTTATACTCTTCGGTCCTACTGAAATAAGGCCATTTTTGATGCACAACATTTTCGACGTTGTATGTACTTCCTATTTCGTTTGTTGAACGATATAGTGATTAATCTGAGATATATACGAGTCTGAATTCAACAAAATTATGATTGGTCCCCTAATAAGACCGATATCTTCAAAGAGTTGGACTACGGGCTACGACTCGGACCTCATTCCAGTTTTTTTTCAATCATCAAACACAAGCAGATGGGAGCTAGGGGAACCAAGAATATAGAGTTTCAATCTAAGAATTTCGAAAGAAACAAAATACGCGCATAGAACGTCGAGCATAATGTCGCAATTTTTTCGACTGATGTACCTATCTGAAGCACCAAGTATTCTTCCGGTAGCTAGATTTCGGAAAAAATGAGTTGTATCGAAAACCGGAAGTCATTGCTTGAGCTGAGCAGCAAGTGGAAAAGCGCACAACGAGAGCTAGTGAAACTGAACTCATGGCTAGAAATAAAACCTCATAGTTTCCGAACGAATAACGAAAATTGAGCAAAAAAAAAACAAAACTTTTTTTTCCGGATCGAGAGCTGGTACGAATCCCGACCTCTACAAAGTTTAGTTTACGCATATTTCACAACTCGTGTAAGGTTGAATGCCATCTAACGCGTGCAGTATAAATGAGCGAACTCCTATGTGCACTTAAATATCAATGATTTCTTTCGAAGCTAACGGAACAGTCTGGATATCATTATCTTGCACGAATGATATTAGAGGATATGATTTTCCGGTCACATTATATTCACGAACTTTTACGGTCTAATTTCAGTAGTTGCCGAAGTTAAAGCTAGAAAGGCAGACAGAAAATCAAATACTTGAAAAGCCATGCCAAAGCGATTTAAGTGCCAACTGCAATGAGAAACTGCAAACGTTGTGGTTCATAACTACGCTGATAATGAATTTTGCGTCAGTGGAAACAGCAGAAGCAAAGGAACTAAAAATGTAATAAAAAAGTAACTACAAATTAGCCGAGGTGAGGCGATACTACCAGTGAGTGTTTATTGTGAGTGTTTATTACTTACGCATCATTAGACCACGTGATGATAACATTGGTGTCGGTTGTGAAGTTGAAAATACTCGACGCATTCAAGTAGAAAATACGTCTCTCACTGTCGTATGATGTTCCTTCCAATACTCTCAAACGTCCGGGTTGCTTATGAACGGTGCTTATCACTGGTGTCGCATTGTGACCAAGTATACTCACGAAAGTAATATTCGGAGGCGTAAGCGATGACTGAAAACAGTGAAGATAGTGGGCATTCCAGCGGTTTGACACTGTAAGAAACTCTACTCTCCAGAGCAAAGTTAGTTAGAACTAAAAAACTGAGCTACTTCTTCACTCAGTCAGGTCGCCTGGCGATCCGTCTACTCACTAAGGATCGACGTGGACCTGTCAAGGTCCACTCAATCCTTTTCTGTGCTTCCTGGTTCCAGCGCTGATCATTCAGCCTGACCAATGGGTTCATCCCACCTCGTTCGCGGCTCACCGCACGGCCGCTTGCAGACACATTGTATCCTGTCGGTCAGGTAACAGGTCCCGACGTTGTTAGATCTTCGCACATTGTGACTGAGCTATTATCCCCCTGCCGCCAAGTAAATTTCGGAAACCACACCTTCCACCCCAGATCCCTGCCGCAGGTCCTTGTTGCTTATTCGGTTCGTCATGGTGGCGCCACATATCCTTCTTTCCAACACGCTTTGTCTCATCGCAAATTTCTCTCTATTACGGTATGTTGCGAGCTATGTTTTGCAAGCATATAGCATTGCTGGAAGCATAGTCATCCAGAAGATGTTAGCCCTAACATTCATCGGCAACTCTTAGTCTGTTAGTACAATGCGATTGTTGTTGATAGCGATCCAGCGCACATTTAATTCGTTCTGGACAAGTTCATTTCCAAGCGGATTTCCATGGACAGGTTTGCTAGCTGCTATAGGTCGTGTTCTAGATCTTGAAGATTTCTGGCAATGACGCCACAGTCTAAGCAAGGAGGTGAGTTAGCATTTCACCATCAATCATGATCCCGCCATCAGCTCATGCACAGATACGTCGTTCATGATCGATTGAATACAGTGGAGTGATAAGAAGTTAAAAACTTGATTGACGTTATCAATCCCTAGAGGATTTATTGCTAGAAATCGTAGAAAATTGATAACAAACACAACTGTTAATAATCGAAGACAGGAGACAATTGAATCGTATGAAGAATCTTATGAAATTTCGTCGCACAGTTCTCTAGTGAAACAAGGACAGCATGCCATTGATTCTCGACTTCCAAGGTATCTAAGGCAAGATGAAGGTTAGGCAAGGTAAGACGAATAAATTCAGACACCAAAACAAGGTGAGAAATTCAACACTATCAACTCACTGTCGATTTGATTAATGAAAGAGTTAGTCGTGACGATGTATCCTTCATCGTGAAATTAATATGCAATTCAATATATTTGTGATCATCAAAATTCTCGATAATAGTCTCACCATCATCCCAAATTATTTTTCCAAATGCCCGAGAATTCTCTGAAAAAAAGGAAAGATTATAAAAAAATTTTTTAAATTCACTCATTGTGACATATTAATGTGTTCTCTTCATTGAGTAATTTTTTCGATTTATTTATCAAATAATTTCACAGAGAGTGTGAAATTACGCAAAATAAATCTTTTTCGATTTTTAAATTCGTTAGAGATTTTTATTCAATCATTTAGTTTTATATTGCCTCATACTTTATAGAGGTAATATGGTTGTCGTTCCTGCATTTCATAGCGATTGGGTGTTGAAAAATATTGGCTGAAATCTGAATTTTGAGAAAAAAGTGTGTTATAAGTTGCTATGAGAGCTCAATGCAATAACTCGGAGAAGACAGGGATTTTAATCCGGGCGAAAAGCAAGTTATAGAGGCGAACTTGACAAATGAACAAATACTAACCAACTGCAATAACTAATTCAAGAGGATTTCTACGGGTGGCGATTGTTGTTTGTCCACCTTTCTGTCGTGGAATAATCCATCCGCCTAAAATATCGACTTACTGGATAATCAATCAAGTGAAACGATTGAAAAATATCTCGAAAAAATCATAATGAAAATAATAATATCTATTCAATAATTTCTCACTTTTTATTCGAAAAATCTCCAGAATTGTCTCACGAATTCTGGAATACCGCCTAACTGAAGGCGGTATTCATTTGCTAATTCCAGCTTTTTTGCACTATTCGTCCTTAGCACTGCGCCATCCTTCTGAGGTTTTTATGGATATTTTTAGCAACCCAATCATCGAGGTTTATGGAAAATATCCGATAGAGCATATCCACATAAATACGCTCTTAGGTGCGAACAAAAATTATGAATGGAATGAGCAAGAGCAAGTGGCAAAGTTGAAAGATGGAAGGGATGGTGAGTGGTACAATGCAGACAAATATTATGAAGTAATAGGATCAAATATGGCAACATCTCTTTTCCTTGGAAGTTTCATAAATGTGATGATAAATTAATATTGCTTACAAGTTGATGAAGCGGTTAGCTGTGAATGTTAGCCAAAGTGGGAAAACCGATGGACTACCATCGCTCATTCTTCTTCATCCCTCCCTACTGCACCACTGACCACAGATCTTAAGAGATGAAATGACCAAGCTCTTGTCGCCGAGTCATAATGCTACCATAGTGAACCTTTCATGCTCCTTTCAAGGTGAACCATGGTTAAATATTCCGATGACTGAATGACTCTTTGTCAATCAAAAATTGTCTTTTTGAGGTAGGAATGTTGAACGGTAAAAAAAGTACCTCGAAGGAATATTGGTGGAAGTCGATTGGATGGTGCAGGAATAAAGGAGAATCCATTTCGTCCTTTCTGTCCAAAATCATCTCTTAGAGAGTACCAAGTAGCACTACGTGGAAGATATGCATATACTGAATTCATTCCCTAAAAGCATATGAATATGATAATTGAAAATAGACACAGCAATGAAGGAAGTATCCCTGTGACCACTTGCATCATTCACTACTCCATCGCTGTGACCATCATTCACTTCTTCAGGATAAATCTGCGCTTGATTCACTATCCAATCAGCTAGCTGCTGTAGACGCATTTGAGAAATAATCCATCCTGAATTCCTCTTTCAAATGATATCCTCAAATGCTCAAATCTAAGAGACCTCGTCAGAAGAAAAAAAAATTTTAATAAAGGTTGATAGTGACAGCCGTCGAAAGAAGCGTAAGAGTGAAGTTACTTTATCGGAGGCAATAATTTAGCAATCAACCATTCGAAAATGTGAAATAGTAGATGAGACGCTCGAAAACCCTTCTTCGAGGAGCGAAGCATTCATTGTCAGCAATATGATTCACTTCAATTCGTTTCAATACTCAGACCGGACAGACACCTCCGTTTTCGGATGCATTTTTTGAATATTGGCAGGCAAATGCTTAAATAAGCAGCCAAGGCAATTTCCGACCATCGACCATTCACCTAACACCTATTCGATAGGTCCGCTAATAGACAGCAAGTGAAGGAGTGATGATGGTTCAATAGGTGCAACTCTATGAGATGATTATTTTTTAAGAAAATTCTACCTTCGTTTACCTAGAAGATTATCATTTATGCGACAAATAAGTATTTACTGTTACACTTGAGAAGTGTCTGTCTTCCTTAGAGAATATATTTATCTCTTTTGAAAAGACCCCAAGCATTCCTCATAATGTCCGGGAAGCATAGATGCAGACCTGATAATGACAATACCCACTTGGAATCTGGCGTCGTTTTCTTTGCAGATTGCACAAAATAGGCATGCATTGCCTGCTCTCCATTCCCTCCCAACAGAGGTATAGCGACCAAACATCTAGAGAGGCAAATCTGCCATCTTATTTCAGTGGAAGCGCTATGCCAAATATCTGCCCCCCCCCCTCCCCCCCCCCTCCCCCCCCCCCCCCCCCCCCCCCCTAAAAAAAGAAAATAGCTACACAACTTACCTCTTCCAGTACAGGAGCAATGAGTAATGCAGGTCCCCACATGAATTGGAAGTTATTTTCGTGTGCCGCATCATCGTCGGGAAACTCAAAAAAGAGCGGTCGAATAACGGTTGCTCCATCACGTGCCGCCTCAAACATCAACCTGAAACGATGATACTCTTTAACTCACATGTTTCTTCATCTCCAAAGAGTTTCAAATAGAGAAGTAAAAAGTGTGAACAACCCCATTTTAATTAGGTGTGCTTGTTCAGTAAGTTAACACAAAGATCTTCTGGCTATTCATTTCTGGATACTTAGGGAGATCTTCTTTCTTCTTGATTTTGCCACAGTCCAAAACATCAAGACAGTGGTAGCATCATACGTGTATAGATAAGGTAGAAGGCTATATCGGAATAAGTTAGCAGCCATGGTTGCATTCGCCACACTCGACCAAGTTGTCGGCTGCTGCGGAATGGAATTGCCGTCGTTATGATTACTGAAATTCAAACTAAAAAATCATCACCATTACTGGCGCAAGCTGTGATTGAAGACATTAGCTCGACTTTCGATAGAGCAACCATCTATAAAAGGTCACTTATTATAATAAGGAGAGTAACATAACTAATGCGCTTACTATTTGCTTGGAAACCACCGAATTCTTCGGCTTGAAAGCTTATATGAAGAATAAGAAGCTGAAACATTCTCCCTTTGAAAGAGAGAAGCTTAGACAAAGGAAAGTGGCGAGAACAGTACACGCTTCCTTGAGAAAAAAATTATGCAGTCACGCTCCAATACCATGCTAATAGTAATGCTTTGGAAGCATGAATTTCAACCTTCGCAACAAACGTGGAATAGGAAGTTTATTACGAATCTTTCTTACCTTATACTACCATATCAACATTCTTTGTACCTACATCAACTTGTCTGATACACAGACAATTTCCTCCAATCTATTGAAAAATTACGAAAAGTTTGCAAATAAATTGTTTTACCGTGATAGTGTATAGAAGGCGCCTAATTGTTGCCATCGGAGACATAGTTCTTCGGTTGTATCTTCTGCGTAACCACAAATATCCGCTCCTACGTACGGAATACCGAACATATTGAACTCTTGTATGGCAANACTCTTGTACGGCAACAACTGATGCCGACATATCCTCCCATGATGCATAGTTGTGTCCAAGTGAATGACCCGCATATCGACCCCCTGATGGATACGAGGACCTGAATTCGAGATTGAGAATTTAGCTTCACCTAAATCAGCACTATGGTTTATCAGTTTATGCAAGTCACGGATTATATAGAAAGCAGTACGCAAATGCTGCGCAATCAATTCGCTTGAGCTCCACCAGAAGCAAACTAGCGTCGTAACGTTACTGTTGGTGGTCTTTTGCTTGAATCAATTTTCCAAATCGCTTTACAGCATGCTTTCACTTCGTCATTTCCTGTGACCCATATAAAACGTGTCATGCCTACACTTCCTGTATATTTCTAAACATAGGAGCCAAGCACCGTCAGTCATTGTGGTCAATATCGCCTTTTACAGAAAAATAAAAGGACTGCTTAAAAGGAGAAGAAGGATGAAAGAGGAGGAAGAATTGTGAGCGATCGCTGAATTTCATGAGCACAGTAAGCCTTCAGAGGGAAGATGTAATGACCGTTGCGAGAGCTCCAAAATGGAGCACTGAAGCAAGCGAGAACTCAATTCAATAGTCTCATAATAAGTGGAAGAGCCGATAGTGCAAGCAAATTGGTCTATCCAGAGACTTGCGGCTAGTGACCAGAAAATATGCAAATGAATTGAAGAAAAAGTACGATAAACAATGAAATAGCGCTGCTGTAAGGCATTCATCAGACATATAAATTTCTGTGATTCGTAGGAGGAAAAAGAACCGGAGCAATTGAAAAGATGGGAGGGTTCTATGCGAAGCCGACAGCTCTCAATGGTTTAGACACACGACGAATAGTGGTGCATACTGTTCGCAGTGGTTTCATTTTCTCCATTTTCAGCTTTCTTTTCCGCTTTCTGCTTTATGGCATTATTTCAAAGCTGAAGTCTAACGTAATTCACCTGAGCTCTCATTTATAATATCATCGGAGTAACTGCATTGGATACCTCCTCATCACATCACATAATTTTTGGTAACACCGGCTAATCTTTCTTTGCCTTTTTCCGGTGATACAAAAGAAAGCTCAGTTCTTCGGCTATTTGGTAGCCCTCCTCTGTGAACGTTGGTAAATTAACCTCGTCTTTTTTTTTCTAGATTCCTCTCAACAAGAAGCACTTCCTTTGAACGAACGAATTGAAACAGCTTGTAAACATAAGCTCATGACTAACAATGACTGATAAGAGATGTAGAAATCAGTTCCGATATCCATTTCGGCAGGCTCACTAAGAAATAAAGATAATCTACCTACTATTGAAAGATCGCATCCATTTGTAGAGAATAATAGAAAATGATAGGAGAAAAGATAACCTCGTTATCAGTACCGCTCGCTTTTGCGTTATTTTTTGCATTGCCGAATGAGTGACAATAGTTTGTTGTAAGCCATAAAGANTCACCATCGCTTATCAATCCGTGCAATATAAAAATTATGAAAAACGAACATGCAAATTTTCAGCAATCAACATACTGAAGTTTTACTTGAGCAGTTGAACATCGCGCCGAAATTGCTGGTGTTGCTTAGTTGCTAGCGGCTTATAGTCACAACTAGACTTGCCAGTACTTCTTTACTTCCTATGATATCTACCATCCAAACTTCAAGAAGTACGATGGAACCAAATTTTACGTCGATAAATCATGTGGAAAACATTGTGATGCACTTTCGGGATTTTGTTCTACGCCTTGCTCTAAGGCTCCAGTTCAAAGCACGGCGATATGATTAACGTAAGCATCGCAAATTTAACGTCGACAGAGGTATTATGGTCAGCACCTATGGGCCAGAAATTCATTTTTCCGAATCTTGTCTAATCCATTCCCGTATCTGGCATAGACAAAGGCTCAATAGTTCCATCATTTCGGGTGTGGTCCATATCAACCGTTGCTAATCAGACCCTATTTCTTCTCTAGACATTTATCTAAAATAAGCTCACCTCTAGAAAGTAATCTAAAAAATTCAACAAGTACAAGCGTATGACCATTAAACTGCGCAGAAATTATTTCCGATGATTCTTGCACAAGATTCTTCAATAAGCAAAATAGACAAGGCATCTATTTTCAAAAGATCGTATTGATTCCTCTAGAATAATAGAAAGTAATAAGTGTAACGATTATCGTGTTATAAGTAGTTTTGCGTTAATAGGTGCAACGATTACCGTGTTATAAGTACTTTGCGTTAATAGGTGTAACGATTACCGTGTTATAAGTACTCCTCGCTTCCGTGTTATTTGTTGCATTGCCGAATGTGTGGCAATAGTTTGTTGTAAGCCATAAAGATTCTTCACATCATACATACGTCCTTGTTTTGTTATCCCCGACATACATAACGTTGTCGATGCAAGATATGCTTGTTCCTTATGCAGTGTATGCTAAACTATATCCTTTTTTTTAAAGGCAGGCATTCCTTTCGTGAAAATTATTTAGCGAAGCCTTTCAAGACTGAGAAAGTCTTTCAAAAGACACCAAAAAAAAAACAACGATAAACACTTCAAATGATAAAGAGCAATCTCTGAATGATTGCATCGTCAAAGGCGTTTATTCTTTATAGCAACCTATTTTTAAATGGAGTGGATAGAGGTTTTTATGCATCCAAAAGCACCTAGTAATAGCATATACCGCTTCTAAGTTTTTAACTACAAATCACCTAACTTGAATCATTGACGACAAATGAGACTTACCCGTTGCAGGTATTGATAGACGTTCTGAGTCTGATATGGAGGTATGTCGTATTTCGCATTCGACCCATTGAGTGGACAATGAAGTGGTGTGATGTGGGTATGATCGGGATCAGACCAATATTTTGGTTTCGCTTCATTCGTTCCTAAGCTTGATGGTTCATTTCCGATAAGCGAAAGTCCATCGTAGTCGATCTTAATGAATTTTTTCAAATCCACATAAAACTTCTATAAATTCATTGAACTCAATTTATTTAGTGAAAATGGATTGTGCTGAGAGGGACATGTCTTAAAAAGCATTTTTTTCCCACCTAAATTTAGCAATTCAGCGGCCTATCCTGAATAAGGAGATGAAATCATTTCAATCGAAAAATATATCTCCCTAATTTCAACGAATTTTTCCATATACATATCACTCAAATCTTTATTCCTTATTTAGTACTATTTGACGTAATAGGTACCATTTCATGAAAAGTGCTCAGTTCCTTTGTCCACCAATATTTCGTTTCAGCGGTTGTGAAATCAGGATAAGCAACATGTTTGTTAGGTCGTTGAACACCAAGCATGATCTGAAATATATAGCATAAAGTTTGAAAGAGTGCGAGGCGGAATAATATTTTCGTTAAGTACAACAATTTAAATGGCGCATAATCATCGCTATATTTGTTATAAGGGATTATGGTGTTCGATTTGGAAGTTCATAGATATATTTCGAGTAATTGTGAGCTGAAAATTTCACAGAAAATCCATAATATTGCATTAAGTTGATTACTGATGGCCATGGAATATTAATGATGATAATAACTCACATGACTAATTCAAGAACAGGAATCATTTGCTCGCTCAAATCTGGAGTGAGGGGGACGGTGGAGGGACGAGGGACGAAAAGCATCTGAAATATTTACTCATATGAAATCTGAAATGTTGTCATCCGTCGTAAACCTTTTTCAAGTTCTGATGTTGAGGCAATCGAAACCACTGGATTTAATTTGATTCGTCCCTTCTTTCTCCCTTCCCCCTCCCCCTTCCCTCTCTCACCACAGAAATCTTTAATTGCTCATTAGCTATATCCTCTAAGCTTTTCATTAATATTAAGCTGTCCTATTTTGGCTTCATCGTACCACGATTTTATCCCCTTCACTCATCATAGATTATTTCAGCAAAAATTCTCAAGCATCATCGATACCTTTGTTTGTTTGGCGAGAGGATAGAGATCTTGAACAGCTCTTTGTATGAGTTCAGTTTTCTCCCATTCCACAAAATTCGCCTCCTGAAATAGCTCATTCTTCCGATATTCACGCATTGTTTTTGGTCGGTCGTAAGGGACGACTGGTCGAAGTTGTGACCAGAAGACCAATCAAAATTGTGACCACAAGACCAGTCAAAACTGTGGCCACCGAACCAGCCAAAACTGTGACCAGAAGACCAGTCAAAATTGTGAC
>JAARMF010002241.1:5448-20131 GCA_022844705.1 Toxascaris leonina
CCCCCCCCCCCCCCCCCACCCACTCCTCTACTTCATTCCCCCACCTTATTTTACTTCGTTGATTTCAGTTAGATAAATCACTCTATGTTATAAATGAAATAAGCTTTTGTCGACAACGATACATGCCTTAAAGTAATTTCCTTTTATTCTTTGCGAAAGTGATCATTCTTTGGTTTTGCCACAAAGAGTACGATTCATATATCTCTTTCGATGGACTTGAATCTTGCCCNCCCCTCCCACCTTCACATGTGATTTTCATCTTATATACAATCAATTAAATTCACTTTCGCACAAGTTTCCTCAGCAATCTCCCATATTTTCCACCATTTAAAATAATAAAAGACTATCAAATATTAATATGAACAACTCTCCTTTTATTACATATATCCGATCGCCAACACTAGTTTCTATACGAAATCATCGCTGCATTCTAAAGTAGTGCTTATAAAGTCTTGAAATTTTTCTCAACGTTGTATAAGATTTCAAAAATACATTCCTCCCAAAAAATTACTATTCGATAGGTTGCAACGAAAAAAAAATCGATGACATGACCTTTGACCTATACTTGTTGAGTAATGGAAAATAAATTGAGTCATTCGATTGCAGGTGATTTGCGATTTTTAACGATCGGTGAGAGAATCAACGAGTTTTGTATTCGAATTTACGATCGCTCGGAAGAGGTTGGAATTTTTTCCATTTCTTGCAATGATTTTTTGAGGAATTAGCAGGCAACATTTCTGTCCATTTCTTTTTGCAGACAAATATTTTTGTTTAAAGCTAAGCAGGGAATAAGATATTATTAGCGATGTAAAATCATTGGAAATGTAGAAAGTATTTTGAAAAATAATAAATAAGTGGCTTAACCATCTTCGAAAAGAGACACGGTGGTCGAGTATTTATTTATTTATTTATTTATTTATTTATTTATTTATTTATTTATTTCTATAACTTTTCATAATTAAACTTCAATAACCAAATAAGAATATAGATGAACAAGTGATAAGTAGGAGGAAATAATCTTTCAATGAATAAGCGAATCATCGATTCTGCATATTACTGCCGTAAAGTCTTTCCTTACTCATGACTTTTATTCTGAGGTAATATAACGTTTTAAAAATTAATAACTGAATAAAGGATATTTTTATTGTCACAAATTTTCACGAGCAACTAACGTGAAAAAAAAATTTATAAACTCACAAAAAAAATTAGTTGATATCTGTATTCCTGCAAAAAATTAATAAATCTCTTTGCAGCAATAATGCTATCGGCTTATATGAGCGATATGAAAGGTGATACGAATGGATTCTATTTTCCATATGCGGCTACTATGGCACCAAATATGGTTCCACAAAATTTTCCCGCCTATGGAGTGCCATTGAGTAGCTATGAATCAAGTAAAGACGAGAACTATCCAACAACTGCACAACAACAACAACAAACACAACAACAAACACAACAACAGACACAACAACAACAACAACATAAAGCATCAGTGACGCCTGAGGATGAAGAAGCGAAAAAAAAGTAAGCTATTTTTTAAATATATAACCTTAAAATATTTCAAATATCAAGTACTTCAAGAACGATGATTAGCTGGTCAGGAATTTATGAGAGTATTTATTGCACGGAATATCAGTGATAAATTTACTGATAGCTTTATTCAGCCATAAGTGACAGACACTTCAATTATTTATTAATTACTAATATTTATTGAAGTTTTTTTTTGCTTAAATAGAGGTATTTATATGAAACTAAAAGCTGAGAATTCTAAAGAAATATAGCCGATTTCTATTTCTTATCGTTCGAAATACTTTCAAATGGCTAGTTTAATTGTTCAATTAATTATAGTCGATATGTATTTGTGATTTAAATTTATGAAAATATTGCAATTTTCTGTTGGCTCAGTAATATTAAACTCATAAATGCTTGAACTAGATAGATTCTTTTTGAGTAAATTTTAGATTTGCAATAGATTTTATACGTTGAAATATGTGGAATATTTTGTGGTGCGTTTGTTGATTTTATTTACAGGATTTATTGCTTCATTAAAATATTCTCAAATAAGGCAATAAACTTGCAACGGCGTTCAAAGAAAAGCTTCATTGAAGTCATCACGAACGTATCTCCGTTTTATATGAAGATCATGTTCGGATCGACATGCAAAAGATCACGCTTGGATCGATATCGTTGCAAACTTTTCGTCAACATCTCGAAGCATTTCTCCAACAAAACGATTTGTCTATGAAATCAATCAATATTTTTAATCAATCAATAATTGCAATCAATCAATAATTGCATTGATTCTTCTCGCAAAAAGAGGAAATGAAAATCGTTTTTCACTACAGTCGTGTGTTGATAGAACGTATTAACAGCGGTAGGTTATGCGATTTCGGGTTGCCGCTATCGATCGACGCTGAGCAAAAACTGCAATAGATAGAAGCGATATTTGTGAATTTTCCTTGCTCGAAAGTCGCATTAGTATTGTGCGTTCTTCAAGTGCTCATTGATATATACGTCTTACGCATCTCCACAATATTGCGGCTTCTCTAGCTTTGCTTTTTCGGTTGTTTTTCACGAATCAGCTCTTATGGATATCGGCTATGAAGTGTCACAATAAGCGGTACTTTGTTTCCAACGGTCTACTTTTCAGGAATGTGCCTAAGAATTTAGAGGAGGAATAGGGAAATCATTAAAATTTCAGGTTCAGGTCCATTAGTTCTCTTGTTCTATCCTATTCCGGAAAAGTTTCAAAGATTAACGCTAAACAAAAAGGCTAGATCGATGAATTGAGCCATTCAATCATTTCCACGTGTACGTGTCAATGATATGTTGACGTTGTTCTTTTTTACGAGCTATGACGTCACTAAAATATGCAATAGGCGGAAACGTTCTGATTGCTTTTGCAAGTAAAAAAGCACCGAAATGCTTATGAAAAAAGCGGCTGAGTTGAAAACATTGAATACGTGATGTTGAGACGTGGACGTCATGAAAAACGCAACGCACAGCTACGTGAGAACAACACGCAAACTCGTGGAATGAGTATGACGAAAAGCGTTGATGAAGAATCACATTTTATCCATTGTGAGGAAATAACGTCTATGATATAGATATCGTGAACGACGTGATAAGAACAATTTGGCGGCGAAGAAATCCCGGAGCAATAGACGTGAACGTGAAAAGATGATGCAGCAAAAATTGGACGAGTTGGAGAAAGAAAATGAAGCGCTAAGGGCGCAACTCGCACTCTATACACAACAACTCGAATACGTTAGTCATTTGTGGTATTCAGTACTGTTCTCGAGTATTTCTATAAAGTCGAGCACATGTTGCAAAAAATAAAAAATAAAAAATAAAAAATAAACAATTATTGCCACGGTTGCACTAAGACTGAGGTCGTGAAGTTCAAGTTCGAGTAGAAACTGGAAATGGAATCGAAATTGATGAAATAAAAGCGGACTTAATGTTAATAATTTGGGCCTGATACGTTCACTCATCTTTGCTTCAGTTTTTTTTTTTCAGTTTATAGTCTTCGATGCATTCGAGTGTTCCACTTTCTTCTTTTTTTTTTCAGAATCATCACATATGCTCATAAGCGGTCCTTTCCCATCTCCTTCTTTTCATTCGCAAGTTTTGTTACTCCTCAACATAAAATAAGGCAACGAAATTCCCGTACGGAGTTGGAAGAAGACTTGATTTCAGGCCTCCAATCTTGTCTGCTCCCTCCTTAGCTCCTGTATATTTTATGTCGGCAATTTTAATTCGCTGTGGCCGAATCAAAATTTCCGACCTATTATTTTTCGCCGAAATCTGCCAAAAATCTAATATGATAGGATTGATGGCCAAAAAATTTGACATTTATGTGGATTTCGTCATTTAAATTGATGAGCTTTTCAAATCTTTGCAGTAATTAGGTATGAGCTGATTGCAATCTACTTCCTATAAAAGTCGAAAATTTCCACCTGCTTTCTCCTAGTTCTCCCCTCCTCCCCCCTCCCTCCATCCCCCATCCCCCAGCTATTCTTTACTGGGTGGGACTGAGCCGGAATTTGCGCATATACGATGGAATTGTCGCGAAATTTGATTTAGAGTATAGATAATACTATTACTTTTTCAGCATTTCCATAAAATTTTAGAAGAGAGTGGTTGTGGGATTTTTTGAGATTGCATGAAAATGTGCCTCAACGAGGATCCCACACTGATATGGTGCGTTTTATTAGTGAACGAAGTTTAAAATATTTATTATGTATGTATATTAAAATGTAATAAATTTATGAAATATTTATATTTAGTATTTATATTTAGTGTAAAATAAATTTATTTAATATATATATGAAATGTTTAAAATATAATATATTTATAAAATATTTATAAAATATAATATTTATTATAATATAAGTTTAAAATGTATATGCACATTACTTACAGGCAAAGAAAGAATACGAGAGGCAAATGTCACTCACTTATGCTGCACAACCACAAGGAATGATCCTACGAGAAACGACGAATAGTTTGATGACAACACCACAACCATCGTTCTTCTATTCCACACAATTCCCTCAACAACCGAATATTACTTAGAAATAATTTTGCAATAATCACAATAATCAGTCATCAGCTCAATTTCGCAGTTCGGTCCAATCACACCGGTTTATTGTTGAATACACTTTTGGAATACCTGCGAGTTATATGGTTACATTTCATTTCAAATTGCTCAAAAATTAATGGGGGTTTTTTTAAAAGTTAGATGCTTCTACATTTTCTTACTCTTATGGAGGAAGGTCGACGGGGGAGGGGAAGGAGGGGGGGGGGGGATGTGAATAAACAACTGACGATGAGGTGCTAACGATACAAGCTGTTTGCAGTTTACCCGTTTTTTTTTTTTTTCTAAATTGGACACCTCAGACGAATTTGAAGGATTTTCACATTCGTTTCTTCCTCTCATTCATTCATTTCATCTTTTTTTCTCCCTGCTAGCCATACCTTCTCACATGCACTTTTTTTTAGTTAACTCACAGGTGAATATCCAATCGTCCGCACATATCTGTGTATTATTTAGCATTTACAGGTGTAAAATAGGTGTTTTATAGTCAACAAGTTATGCTTGTAGCACTCTATCTGACAATGAGATTATTTGCTACATTGCTGATTTCTTTATTTGTTTATAGAATATTTTTTTGAGTCATTTTACTGAAAAATATGCATTTAGAATTGATTAGCAAAAATACCAATAAAAAGTGAATTGGAATTAATTGCAATTTTAAAATCACAAAAGATCAATAATATTTCATTTCGATTGCCGTTTGCCGACCAATATAAGTGATTCGACCGAGTTTGCGTACTACTACAACGATTTCTCACATCGCTATTTTTATTCATCTCAATAAAGAATTTTTTTAAGAAGTCCTTTTTTATGCTAACATTTAATTGAAGAGGAAAATTGAGTAATTGCTCACCAAAAAAAAAAAAAAAAAATTATATTCTTAATTCAGCGAGAATATATTTGTGGAAAATCGATAAATCACGATTGAACGAGAAAATATTTATAGATATTCCTTTAAGAGATTTTTCCGAAGATTTTCCCAAGTGATCGAGTAATCTTTATTGCTTGATGATAGCAAATAATGGTAATTATTTTCGTTGATTCTTTCGGAAGGATTGTAAGAAAAAGAATTTTAAAAAAAAAGAAAAGAAAAGAATCTATTAGTGATAATCTATGATGATCAACTTAAATAGTGAAGAATAAATGAGATACACATATTAATTAGCATTGAGTATGAATATCTAACCGCAAAGATGTGATCACCTAAGCATATTTATAGTGATCATTCATCGTGATAGTTGATCGCATATTATTGATGTGCATCCCAACTTTGTCGGTTTATTTTACTACTATCATCATAGTTTTTGAAATAAATACAACTTCTATTCAATTGGTTGACTTAATTCACATGAGAAAGTCGAAAAAGCCTGAGAAGAGACCGGATAGTCAACTTTCCACCCGACAGTCAATCAAACCGGATAGCCAACTTTCCAGAAAGCTTTTTTTAAACATTTTGTCAATCATCAATACTACACAAAAATTATACCATTTTGTTGAAGAAGAATTCCTCGTCAATCTTTTCTTTCAGTTCCGTCAACGATAGCTCTAACGTCCCATATATGAAAACTGGAATGAACTGGAATTTAAATTTGAAATAGCGATATGAAGCATTTGCTCGAACTGATTCTAGAAAGAAAGACAAAGAGAGAGGGAGAGAGGGGAAGAAAGACAAAGAGAGGAGGGGGAAGGAAGACAGAAAGAGAGGGAAAGAAAGACGGAGAGGGAGAAAAAGACGAAGAAAGACAATGGGAGAGAAAGAATGAAAGAAAGAGAGATAAAATTGAGATCGTGATCGGAAATAAGCCTCATTGGTAACCGCAGAAAATGCAACATTCCCCTTCCCCGTGCTCATAGGAAATATCACATAGCTTTCCTGTTGTTGTTGTTGCTCGATTGCCATCTTCTATCATTTAGTGATGATTGATATACATCTCTTCCTTTGTGTCTCGCCCCTATCTTATAGGTGTTCAGCGAATCTCGGCATTCCACCTTCCCTATCACGCCTTTCATTTATTCTTGTACCTTATCATCATAAAACATTTTCGGCTCTTACCACTTTACTAACTCAATGATCAATAGATAACATTTTCAAAAAGCTAATAAACATCCCAATGCGAGAGTTACCGTACACTTATCATTATTACCCCCCCCCCCCGCAAATATTTTAGACTGTTGCTGATTTCCGCCTTTGATTTGAAGCTTTTTTAGGAAAAAAATCGTCACCCGTATTAAAAAGTGCGCTAAACATTCGCGCATAATTTATATTTCGTTGCGTTATTTCTCACTACAAATTGCAAAGACCCATTCGAGGTAATTTTATATTTTTCCAGAATTTTGATTTGTGTTTAGCTCCTGTATAAACTCTTCCACGATTCTTTCTGTCCCGTTTCCTTCCATCTCTCTCTTTTCCTCTCTTCGAATCTCATATTATCAATTTGGATTTGCTACTGTTTAATGAAGTGTTTCGAACGTAACACATAAATATTATATATTGGATTGGATGTCATTTGAGAGAGTGGTTGAATGGGTTCTTGAAAGTTAAAAAAAATATATTTCCAACGAATGAGAAATTACTCGTGAAAGGTTCAACACATCGGATATATCTCTCTTTCGATCTCTGGCATGGATTGTTTATATGGTGTTTTAGCGTTTGTTTTTATCTCTCGCTCTTTCAGATATTACACTTTTCTTTTCCAACTTATGGAAAGATAATAAAATATTCTGTTCAATTATTCTAATTCGGATTATTGACGCTACCGATCTACCACATTTTTCTTAGTGGTAGCAGTAATAATTCGCGAGGAAGCTTTAGGAGAGGAGGGGTGATGGGGGGGAGAAGAGGGATGATGGGGAAAATGGACAGGAATTTAGTGGATTTTAGATTATAGCCTTCTTTCTCTTCACATGACGTTATTCCGTCAGCAAGAAAGCTGTTTCCCGTTCATTCGCCTATCATTGTTTGCATCGTTATCGATGAATAATGGCGATTTGCAAAAGATGCTCTTAAGACTCGCTTTGTTGTTCATCATCATGGGTCTTCATAGAGGCTTGGGGTTAGCTATATATCAACCCATCGATGTAATTTTGCACCATCCACAACCGGTTAAGCCAACGGCTCCACCAGAAATAGCGGTAGTCTCCTAGCGGTCACATTTGAGAGCATGACGCCGCCGGTAACGCTCCACAACGGAAATAGCAGTGAATGGAGTACCACCCACGGGGGCATCACACTCTACAAATAATGGAGGAGTGAATATCTACAATAACTCCAAAACTTGAATCATTCTGAACACAATCGTCCGGATTAGCCATCTATTTATTTTGGTGACACAAAAAAAAAATTGGTAGCACAAAAAAAACTTGGTGACATGAATGAGTGAATTGACATCGATTTATGGGCGTTAAAACATCACAACAAGGAGAAGGGGGGGGGGGGGGGGGTAACATATTCATTATAGAGCGCAACTTTATATTACGGTGGCGAATCTTAACTCGCCTATTTCCCACTCTTATACCATATACCATTCGTATGTTTAAGTACTCACACTGAACCAGTAAACTTTCATAGTGTATCTTTGCAGGTGTTGTGTAATTAGTACTGCTGTGAGCCGGGGGGAGGGGGGTAGGGGGACGCATTTGGCACTTTGAAACTCACTTGTCCATATTTTATGGCATTGTCATTAACGGCGGAGATTTTCTTCTTTGCAGCTCTATTGTTTTGATGTTTCAGCCGGAAATCTTTACGGGTTTATTGCTAATTTTGAGATTATCAAAGACGTTTGTGGGCGGGTCGTCAATTGATTTTGCGATAGCCTTATTTCATGCTTCCAATTTATAAGGTACAATGCTTCGATCTCGCACAGAAAATTTAGTTATTATCGTGTTAAGAACTGAGCAGCTCTGTGCGATCAGTGATGGAGCATTCAACAACGTATTTTTATTCCAGCTATGATTTCAGATAGAGATTATTGTAACAGTTGAAATAGAGGAGCAATAAGTGGATGATATGCGGTGGAGAGGTCATTTCGAGCCGTAAAAAAAACAACGCTGAAGAAGTGCCATCCCTCTTCTCGTTAAGGATTGGCGTGAAGGGTGATAGGAAGGAAGAACGAGAAAGGAAGAGATATTAGCGCTAATCTCATTCCAAAAAAAAAGGAAAAAAACAATTTTTCTCAAAAGCACAACTTCCGTCTTTAGTGGATTTCAACATTGTTTTTTTTCTTTTTTTTTTGCAATATATTCCGGCCAATATTTAGTTTGGTGTCGTTGGGCGGCTGCTGAGCGGTCGGTTTCATACCGCTCAGCTCGATGCGGTGGAAGGGTCGCGAAGGACCGTCAGATATGACGGTCGCCTGCGAATATGCAGAATAAGCAGGCGTGAACCAACCGACGGCGAAATTCATCAGGGTGTGACTGGGGTTGGCGGTGGCGCGCCAACACTTAAAAAATGGTCACATTACCCAATGACGGTTTCGCATCACGGCGAGTACGATCCGCCGAAAAAGATCGCAGCCCCTGCTGCCTTGCAGGTACTTCGTGGAAGAAGAAAGGCTAGGAGAAGGAAACTCCGAATAACCGAAACTCCGAACTGTATATATATGTATATATATACATATATATAAGTGGCCTGCTCGCCTGGCCAGCGGGGTGGCGTCACTTTTTGGCTACAACAATGCAAAACCACGGGCCTCAGTACCCTAATGGAAGCGCATTGTGACCGGCAGCGTCATCGACGTTCGACAGTCCGGTCAATCAAGTGATCAAGTGATTTAGTTTGAATGATCTATTAAAAGTGTCAATATGAGTGATCAACTTCTCAATGCACATAGATGAAGATGACGTTAGCTGTTTGATGATACATCACCAACGAGAAGTATCACAACAATATAAAAGAGGACATTAGGCGTATCATCACTACCGTCACTTTAATCTTTTTCAACTCAACGTCATTCGATACAAATTGATTGACTGCAATTTTTGCAAATTGCATTTAAATATGATCAATTGCATTTGCGATATATTATTGTAAGCTTACGAATGGTTTATTTGGTAGTGCCAGATGTGTGGTTTTTGATCGGTTTTTGCATCTTTTCGTCGTTGTTGAATTCATCGAATATTTGTGTGGAATTTGATGGAGAGATGAACGATTCATGCATAGTATCCCTCATATCATCTCGGGTGTGTTATTGTGTTGTATCTGTAGAAATATGATCATCTAGTTCGTCGGTTAGGACAAGGGAGAGGGAAGGGGGGAGTGGATGAGAAGGGGGGAGAGAACAGGACAGCCCCGACATAAATTTCATAAAATGTACTTGTAACAGCTATGCGTTGTTCCTCCTCTCCCCCATCCCTCCCCCCCCCCCTTCCCCAACCCCACTCTTCTCTCGCCAACCCCCAACCCTTTCCTCATAAAACCCTCGAATCGCTTGTTTTATACGTTAGCATTGCTGTACGGCGGGCGCATTTCCTCTTTGCTCTTCACTCATATGAGGTGCTCAGATACGGCAACATCATCATTAAATACAAGGTACCTGTGTATGAAAATTACTATTTTTCGTTCATTCTCACCTCGTCACTTCATTCCTATCTCAGATTATCATTCCATCCCTCTTCTAGGTCGTTCCTCCTCCCCTCTCCCAAATTATCATATCATTCCTTTATCAGCTCATCATTTCTCTTTGTTGCACCTTCTCAATCGGTACACTAAAAACCTCATCAGCAATGTTTTTTCTTTTGAATAGTCACCGCTGAAAGGTGCATAAATTGTTTTCATATTGCATTCTTGAGTGTTTCTGAGCAAAGAGATATCGAATATAATCCATATAGGAAATGAGACGTTTGAATATGAATTCTTTCTTTTGCCCTTTTTTCCTCTTCTTCACTTCCTTCTTTGCTTTCTTTTTCCCTTCTCCCTTTCTTTTCTCCTTCTCCAGTCTTACATTTCCTCATTCTCTTCCTTTCAGTGCTCGACTAAATACGTTCTACCTGTTTTTTCAAAGTCTATAAAATTGTATTTTTCCAACTTAACTAGAATTTAAGCGGCAGTCAACCGCTGATTAGTGCACATCTGCATGAGCACTGAACCTTTGCCATGAAGATATTTGAAGAGTGCCGCACCCCTCAAAGAAACTCTAAATGTTGGGTTGCCACCTTTCAAAACGTCATTTATAGCATCCTCTTAAATGGAAACCTCCATTGATAAAATTTTATGCTTAGTGGGGTTCATTTAAGGTGAAATGGAAGGGTGGATTTGAATTTAATGAACGCTGAAATAATACTTGGAACATCTCTTGTCGGAGGTTTTTGCTGACTTCTCGATTATGTCTTTAAACGTTCTCATCCTTATTGGCTAATCACACGACTAATTCGATGGGATGTTTTGAATGCGAATTACTATTTTTTTTTTTTTTCAATTGAACATATCCCCTCTCAGTTTCTGGTTGCTTGGACGATTGCCTACGAATATGCTGAATAAGCAGGCGTGAACCAACCGACGGCGAAATTCATCAGGATGTGACTGGGATTGGCGGTGGCGCGCCAACACTCAAAAAATGGTCACATTACCCAATGACGGTTTCGCATCACGGCGAGTACGATCCGCCGAAAAAGATCGCAGCCCCTGCTGCCTTGCAGGTACTTCGTGGAAGAAGAAAGGCTATGAGAAGGAAACTAGGAATAACCGAAACCTGTGTCGCCATCAACCCGGCCACCAAGCGATGTACTACTGGCCACAGCTGTATGAAAAGCAAGAACGCGGCAGACCTGCCAACAAGATGAGAAGATCCATGGCGTTGCTCAGATGCGGTGAGTTCAGGATCGAGAAAGATGGAAAAATTGTCAACTGCATCGATGGAGAGACCAACAAAATCGATGAAAACCACAGCTGCTCAACGTGTTTAACGTATTTCCTTCAAAGGAGGACGCCACTTACATGTGCAATTGAAGAAGTAGTCATTTGAGTGTATTCGTCAATGGATGGGTTGCTCGATTTCAGGCATTCGTCAATAAATTCTCTCGAAATACCGAATCAACCATCGACCATTCGTTTAGGATTGGATTGGTCACAAATGTTTCGGGAACGAAGGCTAAACTTTGGATTTTCCCAATAGTTCATAATGGAGAACCTGAGGTTCGTTGTTTTTGTATGTTTATAGAAAGGCTATATAACTTTCTTGCCATCTATTTTATTGCTTAAATTTGTTGCATTTAAATAAAATTAATATTTTTTGCATATTTGCATTTGTATCAACAATTATTGTGTCGTCTGCAATATGGTTTTCGAGTAATCGTGCAGGTGACATTGCATAGAGATCGAATTCAAAATCCACCTTTGGAATAGTCTTGAAAGAAATGCGCAAAAAAAACTGCAATCAAGTTTGTAGCGATTCGTTAACAAGATCGTTCTTATAGGGGGGAGAGAGGAAGGTAAGAAGGGGACGGGGAAGGGGGGAAGGGAGAGAGGGAGGTGAACAAGATGAATAAATCGAGAGGGCGATCACTTCTTTCTAGCTGGAGCTATAAATGCCTGTTGTTCTAGCTGCTAGGCAATGAAACTGAACGGCAGAAAGGGCACAAATCGAAACCAGATCGGAACAAGAGCTGAAGTCAGATCGTTCGAAGGTCGAAATCTTATAACTCGTCCTTGTCACCGACTATTGGAATTTGCAAAATTTGTGCTTATTGGATTGAATGGGTAAAGTTTTTCTGCTGCTGTAAACTTTTCAAAGAATGGCATTAATTGGCAGACATCTTTATGAACTCTTTGTTTAAGCTGACATCGACGTTGACGTCGTTTAAGCGATGCTAACATAGTCAACGTGGTAGCCTTCCGAAATAAATAAATAAATAAATAAATAAATAAATAAATAAATAAATAGGCGTAATATGGTGAACTCATTTATGATGTGCATTTCAACGAAATATTGTTTATTTATTCCTATCAACTTATGCGTTTTATTCTTTGGAATGACTGCTTTATCAAGCATACCATTGGTATAACTCTTTATTCTTGCATGTTTATAATATGTCGAAGATCCGATAGCGTGATTCAGAAACCATAAAGGCTAGTAAGCCAGGCATAAGGTAATAAGGTAATATAATAAATCCCATATGATATTCCATATCGTTCCCCATTTTTTTAAGTTCTTGCCTTTGAATTCTCAAAATCTCTCATCGAGCAGATAGTCGAAACAAAGGGCCTACTAATAGCATTGACATATATGAACGAATTCTATCACTCATGACATGTGCATGTGCCATATCTATTCTTTTAGGTATATTCCTTGCTTATATTCCTACCTTGTTTTGCTTATAAGTATTAAGCATCATTCCGTCTTTCTCTCGTTCACGTTATCGGATCCAAGCATAGATCATCACTATCATTCGCTCGGCATCAAAATGCGCGCAATAGCTTCTCCATCTTGATCGTCTGCTCGAAGAGGTTTTCTGGAGACGATGCCATTGCTGTAAATAGATATCGCATCTGATGTGATACGGCTTATCGCTCCATCTAATACCGAAGACGAGGACTACCGTTAGCTAGAAGCCAATGCTGATCTTTGTTGCCCGTTCATTGCCACGAATGAGGAGGTGAATGGACTTCGGCTTGGACAAATTTGAGATTGATGACACTATTAAAATAACAGCAAAGATGCATTGCATACTTATTGAATTAAGACTTGGTGAAAATTAATGAGAAACTCTTCAGTGAGAATATATGAAAAATTGTTATGACCACCAAAATTGACCACGAATGACCCCTTAAATGACCACAAATCATTTGATCACCAAAATGGGGACGAGCATGAGAAATGTAGCACATGTAACTAAGTATCAGATATACCAACAGTGGACAAGAAGCACCCCCACTTTTCAGATACGGGACGGACGATAAAAATACAAGGCTTAGCGAAAATCAAGACGTAGGGGGGAAGAGAGGGGAGTGGAGCTGTCAAAAGTTGGTGGAGGTGGAGGTGGATATACGAGATGGATATACAACCTGACCTCTCTATTTGCTTCTCCTTGCTCCACTTTCTTCCACAGCTGATTCCGTTGCGTCTTTTATCATAATATGTTGATAAATGCTCCACGCAGTTGGGAATTGTGCTGTAATAGCATTAGAGCTGCAATATTTGACTGCGATCTTGCAACGAATGTTTCAGCTCATTTGCGGGAAATTTTCGCGGGAAGTTATGTCATTTACCGCATTCAACTATCGAAATTGCAGTTACTGATCATTTATTTGAGGACGTCAGGGGTTTCTTTTTGCGTCTGGAGAGGGGGAGGGGAGAAGGGGGTGAGGGAGAGGGAGAGTGGAGTTGTCAAAAGCCGGTTGGTGGAGGTAGAGGTGTGTATACTTATGTAAACATTTAATACCGCATATAGTTCTGCAATGTATTTCTATATGCCATTGTTGCATCTTCAGTGTTTTCCATCTAAAAGACTGTAAAATTGCAAAAAAGTAAATATTGTGCTTTCCCTGCTGATGATGCGTTTTGCCATATATTTTCGCTCTAAATGAGCTAACGACGACTGCATATAGCCATGAGGGCTATGACACAGACGAGTGTCACAAATAATGTTGCTCTCCCTCCCTCCAGCCCCCCCTCCAGGATAGCTTTTCCTACTTCAGTGCCATCAGAAACTCTCTTCAAGAAGTGTGCCTTAGTGAAAGACCGTTGAAGTGATCTTATAGAGCTAGTCCTAAAGTTGCTTTCTTTACAGTCCTGTTCCGCTGATTCTAGCGAGTTTCTTAAGTTGTAGCTGTCACTATCAAGAGAAATCTTTCGCCGTATAAATTCTTGATATTTATCTATACGCTACTTCCCGATGTTGTTCTATCTTACTGAAGCAATTTGCGTTATCACGTCTTCAAATCTTTGTGCACCGTTCGTTTTTCTTTATCATTTTAATTTCGTCGAAAGCATTGCGATATATCAGCTGCAATTTTTGCAGGTGTTCGCCGCATAGTTCATTTTTTGAAGCACTGACGAAATTTTGAAAGCCACGTGAATTTCATATTATGCACATTCTAGCTTGCATTCATCATTATATTAACAATCGTTTGGAGGGGGGGGGGGGGGG
>JAARMF010002243.1:2191-13012 GCA_022844705.1 Toxascaris leonina
GAGGATTTGATCGATCACGATTTGAGAGGTGTCGTTAATTTTCTCGTTTTGTGGTTTGATAGTTGATTAGTAGTTTTTGTTGAATTTTTTTCTGAGGAGTTTCATATAAGTTACTTTTGTAGGTGTTAATTAAATATGAAATTGCAGAGACCTTTTCCGGCGACATTTGAGGAGATGACACGTTTCCACAGTAATGAGTATATGATGTTCTTGCGAACGGCCAACCCGGATAATCTGAAGCAGTTTAATAAGCAAATGCTTAAATGTCTGTTTTTTTGCTCATGTTTATTATTATGATTATAATTATTATTATTATTATCTCTGTTTTTTGCTTTTATTTTTATTGTCACTGTTATTATTATTATTACTATTGTTACTATTATTATTATTATTACTATTACTATTATCATTATTATTATTATTATTATTATTATTATTATTATTATTATTATTATTATTATTATTGGAAGTCTCGTTTTCTGCGAAAAAAAAGATGAAAAAAGCAATGAATTCTGGCCAGATTATTGCCTTTTTGAGTGGTTACTTGACGACGTAGGGTCGGTCAGTCGATGTTGGGTCAATCGATGGCTTTTGAAACGTGTGTTTCGCTGAGGTGATGGATATAACCAGTTAGGTGAGGTTGAGACATCCCAAGGTTCATTGTTCTAGCAGTGGGTAGGATACCTTAGGAAATTTCTCACTGTAAAGTTGTGCATGTCAAAATCCTTAGAATTCACCGTTTAGCGGACGTTCAGAACCTGTTCTTTTCGTTTTGTTATTGATCACATAGTTTTCTAAATGCCCATTTTGATTCTATGTATTTGCAGTTAATGTTGGGGAAGATTGTCCTGTATTCGATGGACTCTTCGAATTTTGTCAACTCTCGAGTGGTGGCTCATTGGGTTGGTTTTTAAAGCTTTTCTTTTATTGGGATTGATGCTTATTGCAAGGAGCCGTTTATCTTTTGAATTTTGTGAGATTGGTCGTGATTTGGTGGCGTTGTCCTTGCGTGCTGGATATGCTAAAATAAAAATAAAAATTAGGAGAGTCGGGAAGCGCAAATTATGTTTATTTCTCCATTTTTGCTCAAATATGGTGGTTGCTAACCTCTTTGGGCATCTGATCGAAAGCACTTGCAGTTAATCGTATTTGACGCGAACGGGTTTGATGTGATTGCACTAGCTATCGGTGATGATTGTCAGTGCGATTAGAGCGCGTAGAAAGAATGTATAAATGTTGAGCAGGCATTTGCATTTTTTCGATTGTCAGCGAGATTGGAATCTTCAGCTGAATATGCATCGAGTGCATGTGGAGATTTTTATATAGAAGTCAGGGGGAGGGACAAATAGAGATGAGAGGAAATGAGTGGTGGAGGAGGGGGGGGGGGGGGGGTTTAGCTGCAAGTTAAAAAGAGGGCAACTAGGGGTGCAAAATGTTTTGAGTGCTGTCATCAAGGTTTTCGCGTAGAGTTGTAAATATTAGCTTAGTCCCCCCCTATTAGCTTAGCCCCCCCCCCCCCTTGTTTCTTCGAGCTGCCGATGCCAAAGAAGCTCGAAATTTATGAGAATGGATAATGTGCTAGTTGCTAGTAGTTTGGTTCATTGCTGGTCTTTAATGTTGATTTGCGGCGTAAAACTTGACGTTTGTGAACACTACTCCGATTAGAGTACATTGGTTTTTAAAACGGCTGAGAAGGGTAGGTGATGTATCAGGAGACATGATTGCGATGGTACAGGTACACCTGTGGTGCAGGTACACCTATGGCGCAATTACACCTGCTTCAGGTACCAAATTGAAGTCTCGATGAGTGGGATCACTTTCGAATGGGAGAGGGGGGGGGGGTTGGAAATATCTGAAGTGGGGGTTGAGATGATGCCTTTGCAGCAGCAGCAGTTAAACTAAACAAGCGAAAAGCTGATATAGCGATTAACTGGATGGGTGGGTTGCATCACGCGAAGAAGAGCGAAGCAAGTGGATTCTGTTATTCAAACGATATTGTGCTCGGTATTCTCGAGCTTCTCAAATATCATAAAAGGTGAGTTGTGCTGCCATTGAGTAGCCTGTCTTAAAGATTTGGTTTCTAATTTTTATTTTATTTATTTATTTATTTATTTATTTATTTATCGATGATGATTATTGAGCCATACTGCCGAAGAGGTCTCTTGGCGAAGTACACTGATTCTCATTTTACAGGTCCTGTATGTATACCTGATAGGTCTCTGAAATGTAACTACGTAGTCTCTGAAATGTGTTTCACAGAACAATGCAACTCGAGAAGTTTTTATTGATTCAGAGGCATCGATTTCATTGCGTTCTTGAGCTCGACCTAATTGTACCTGAAAGAACCTTCAGGTAATTCAGTGGAGGAAGGGGGGGGGGGGATCGGAGGGTAGAAATCATTTTCTCAAAAGTCCCATATATTTCTTGTTGATTCAGAGTACTGTCTAAGCCGCGTAAAAGTTATGTCACCTTTGCTTATATCGTCTGTGAGATAACGGAGAGAAAGGTTAATGGCCAGAAATTGTTTCCTTACGTGAAATGAGTAGTTAAATTGACTGTCTCGCTTATTATTAGTAAAAGCAATTACTCGGACATATGGAGAACTCCTTGAATAAGAATTTATTGCCAAGTATGGATCGCGTCCACGTCAGTTTCAATGCAGTGTTCTCATTTTCTTGAGAAGTGTTGCTTATACAGGCTTTTCTATCAATGTCCCCCCCCTCTCCTCCACGTCCTCCCTTCCTTCTCCCTCTCCCCCCCTCTCTGAATCATGCTATACAATTTTGCACCCCAATCGCATATTATGAACTATATGTTTAGGGTTCTATATGTCGATATCGACGTTCATCATGGCGATGGTGTTGAAGAGGCATTCTACACAACCGATCGTGTGATGACAGTTTCATTCCACAAATATGGTGATTTCTTTCCTGGAACGGGTGAGTTGAAAGATATTGGTGCAGGACGTGGCAAGTACTATGCAGTCAATGTGCCTCTTCGTGATGGTATCACAGACGATTCATATCAGAGCATCTTCGTGCCGGTAAGGTTTTAGTCGCTTTTTAATTTAATATGTCCTTAGTCGCTCTTTTGCTACTTATATTCCTCTATCCCAGAGCAGCCTATTTTTAAGTCTTTTTATTTGAAGTTTTATTCGTCATTAGTTTTTTCTTCTTGCTTGAGATACTTGAGGTGCTCGATATCCAAGCGGAGAGGGTTATATGAAGATTTATTGTGGTTTTCGGGTGGAGTGTTCGTTCGCAATTTCTCCGTGAAAGTGATGTGTTTCCCTTTTCCTCGATTTTCAGTGCATTTATATAGCCTAGGATGTAGCACCATTGCTGTTATACAGCTTATAGGTGAGCGATGCGCAACATTAAGAGTATTTCCGAAATGTAGCTGATTTGCTTCCACTGCCATTGTGATATCCGATGGGTACATCGGACTGTCGTTGTCTAGTGGGGGATCAGAGAAGTGATGAGTCGACTGGATGCTGTTCCATGTCGATGGGATCTGTTGTATAGCATTAGAGGCTGACGTAAATCGGTACTGGAAATGGCAGTGAATGAGGGCCGCGAACACTTTTTTAAGGGCAAATTTGTATTGCTTTCTGTTTCAATGGTGGTGCGCATCGTGACGAAGATGTTTGAGCATGGTGTTCTTTGTAATTAAAGCGATGTTTTCAAGTATAAAGGGTGAGTATCTCGTCAGCCTTTGCTAAGGGAGACGGGTAATTTTGCTGTGAATTCAGAATTCGCCATCAGTTATAGAAAGTTTGTAGTCGGTTCATAGTCAGCCGTTGTGATATTATTGGTATATGTTAGTTTTTGGTTGTATATGTGAATTTGAGTGCATTTGTTCAGTTTGAGCTTGGCTTTTCAGGTGATGACCAAGGTGATGGAAGTATTTCAACCGTCAGCGGTCGTTTTGCAATGTGGGGCCGATTCGTTGAATGGCGATCGACTGGGCACTTTTAATTTAACACTGAAGGGTAATTTGACAGCATTTGTTTGGTACAAGGGGGTGCAAACATTGTCTCGAAGCGGAGAAGAGAGTGAAGGAAGAGGGATTCGAATCAGTAGTTTTGGATCGGGGCATTTCCTGGCTGTTTGTTGGCGCAGTAGATTTGGGCTCATGTTCAAAGCGATTGCTATTATAGCAGTGGGCAAGAGACTGTCGAATAATTAGTTTATAGTATGTTGGGAACATCAAGTATAAGTGGAGCATTGTGTGAGATAGTTGGAATTAAAGGTTCTGCTTTATAGAGTGAGCTGAGGGGGGGGGGGGGGGGGGGAGGGGGCTGAACTGGTAACAGAGTTAATACAACTGAGTTTTTCCTTGATAGAGCGTTTTTTAAATTTTTATTTATTTATTTGTTTATTTATTTACTTATTTAGTTTTGATGAAGGTATATCGGTGTTTAAGGTCACGGTGCGTGTGCACGTTTCTTCCGTGAGCGATGCATTCCATTGATGATGCTTGGAGGTGGTGGCTATACACCTCGTAATGTTGCTCGTTGCTGGACCTACGAGACATCGATCGCTGTCAATATGGAAGTTTCTGACGGTTGATTTTTGATGCATTTGTTGGGATTTCTTTTTTTGCATTGCTCATCTGGGCTTCAGTTGAATTGCTTCGTTTACTTCAATTCTTTGAATGAGGCAAAGAGCGGTGGAGAGGAAGTATAATTGGCATCGAGATGCTGTTTCGATGCTTCAGATAAGAGGAAAAAGTCCTGAGTGGAACGTCAGGTTTTTTAAGGCGCAAATGGCAGATTTTGCTAATTTTACTGTTTCAGGAGATTCGCTGGGTAGATGCGGGTTGTTTCATATTAGAAGTATCACAGAGGGGAACGGAATGGGGAAGTGCTTAAAGCCATCAGTTTATACAAGAGCGTAAGGGGAGGGGGGGGGGGGGGTAGGGATAACCTGCTGCTCAAGATCCCCCTTCTGAAAGATCTGTTATGTAGAGATGTTTTTATACAAATTTTACCTTTTGCCTACACGAATATTGACACTCAATGATCAGTTTCGTATTGCCATTTCCGGTAAGGCTTAAGGTGTTATATTAAATAAAGAGACGATACCTGTACAGGTCGGTATCTGACGATGTTCCGATCAAGTGTTATCAGTTTTGATTTGTTATATATTCGGCGAATTGTTTCTCTCTGACGTATTAAACCAGCTATTAAGCTTTCGTTGATATTAAGTATGCCTGTATGCTTCATTACTAGCTTTATAGGCTTTAATATTATTAGAATGAGCTTTCAGATCTGCCTTATAACGATTACTTTGAATATTTCGGGCCGCATTATCGATTGCATATCGAACCATCAAACGCCAACAATGAGAATACTCCCGAATTCTTGAAGAAGATTCAGTAAGTCGATTTTGATGAGTGTTTTGTTTCATTTAATTTTGTTTTATTTTTTATTGCCTTAAATGTGTTTTTTGCTGTTACAGTCGATCTCACGTATGTTTTCGGATTGCAGTAGTTTTCAAAGACTGCTGAGTAAGAGCCAATCTCAATAAGATGATAGCTTATAAGCGGCTGTTACCTGGGAGAAACAACCCTCTCCGCTTGGATATCGAGCACCTCAAGTATCTCGAGCAATAATAATAATAATAATAATAATAATAATAATAATAATAACAATGCCGCGATTTGCTAGGTCATTGATTGAGGTGTAGTATTGTTTTTCGTTAACAGAATGGTGGTATCGGTGGAGGGAGTCCGATTCTCTTTGGTGGAATATTGGGTTGGTATGATGGGGAATCCGATTGCTTCAGTTTTTTAGCTGGTATTGTTGTCCCATTCAATAATTGGACTGCTGAGAGCTTGTTGTGAATGGAGGGTTAAGCGTGTGAGTGATGAATAATAATATAGGGAGGGTGTGATGGAAAATCTACGTCATGTGGCGCATGTGCCGAGTGTGCAAATGCAGCCGATACCTGACGATGCGATCAAGTGTATCAATAACGAGCAGATCGCGAGGGACATCGCAGATCCAGACGTTCGTCTACATCGTAAGTCGATTTGTTTTTTGTTTTTTTTTTTGGGGGGGGGGTATTGTAACAGATGATCGAATGGTTTATTGGGATAGAGGTATATAATTTCTTTGATAACTTGGGAGAAAGAACTTGGTTAAGGGGGGATGGGGAGGGGGTCATTCGGGGCAACGTGATGTGCATGACGTCCTCTTTTAAGAATGTTCATCTAGAATTTTCACTGTTTGTATTGAAAGGGTATGTTTTTGTTCTCGACTTTGGATAATTTGAGGCTCAATCACGGATTCGATGGTCGCAGATCAGGGGGAATTCTACGATGGCGAGGAGGAGGGCGATGACAGAAGAAACGAGCACAGCTTTAAACGTACGGCCGTGGAATCGACGGACCTGAATGCGGCTAAAAAGCCGAAGCTTGAGGTATTTGAGTCGACGCGTGTGTAAATAACCTTTTTTTATTCAGTCGTTGTCTTGGAAAAAACACAGCTATCCCTGTCCCATATATATATATATATATATATATATATATATATATATTGTCAGCAACAGGTTCAGCATCCTGTTGTACCCGAAAATGAAGACCGTGGCGCTGAACAAGTTCCTTTCCTCCTTTTATCCCACTCCCCTTTCTCTACCCCTTCATATGAAACACGGTTTCTTCTTCCAAATAATATGGTCAAACAACTGGGGCCAGCAGCTAAGCGTAATCTCCATCTTATGATCACAGTCTTCTACCGGTATCTCCTATTCGTGTCCAGAAAGTTTCGATCGCATAACTATTTTATTTTCGTGAGATGTTTGCAGTGTTGATTTTGGTAGAACTGCTGGCGAGCAAATTTCATATCCATGCACACACCAGTCAGACCTGAATATCGGGGGGAGAGGCAGTTCTGCTGGTGCCTGTCTTACATGTGGTACTTATCGGTGTAGAACAGCAGTTGCTGGTGACGATGAACTCACTGCAGGACGAGGGCCATGCTAACTCCCCTCACCTGCATAGGTATCACGGATTGCCATGTTTCGCAGCGAGAGGCTAAATGAGTTCGCTTACCGTTGGGCTGCTAGTCTAAGCGGTAGTCGCTATGGGAAAGGGTATTATAGATTCTGGTGCCGTAAGAATGATAATATCTTTAGCTTCATACAAGTAAATATTACTTACCTATGCCATAAGTAATTTTCAATGTACATTTCGCCAGTCCTGTAGAAAGGGTACTGGTGTGATTGATTTTCGTTGCAGATCTGATGATTTGCTAACCTCTCGTCTCTTGCGAATCATATTAAGGTGGACGATTGATCATCTCCGATTGTTGTCGATCGACAGCTCTCTTTCAGTGTGTTATGGGAAGTTGAGTGATCGATGTGTTGTGCATCGACAGGTCTCTCAGGTGACCACATGGACTGATGCTTGCTTTCAAGAAATCAGTGGCTGTTTATTGTGCACAAAGTATTCGTTTTAAGTGACTGAGTGGGACACAATACTTGGTGGGTCATATAGGAAAGGAGTATTGACGTTTTTGAGAAAATGAGACCGGCTGACCGAGACAGGAGGCAATTTGTTTATTACGATGTGGGAAATAGTTGTTTAGGTAGCGTATCGTAATCGTAAGCACCTTTTCATTTTCTTTGGGTTGGCCTAATTTAAGTCATATCCTTTTATTGTCTGTTTTTTTTAATGCAATCCATCTGTCTGAGGAGCGATAATGGGGATTATATAATTTACACATGCTTTTGAGTTATTTGAACGAAGAGGAGGGAGTGGCATTAGCGTTTGAGACAGCACTATTTTATTTAGCTGTTATAGCTATAAAGATGGGTGATGAAGATTTGTTGTTGTATTATGATATGTGAGCGTCAAATATTCATAGTATGTGGCATATGAACGACGTGAATTGATGAAAATGTTCAAAGACATTGATTGAAGTGGTGTTCTGATGTTCATTTGCGCAGTAAATTATTATTATTTTTTTTGTTTAAAATTTGGATTGCAAGCGATGTCTTACTCCGTGTTTGTGGTGGGAAGGAGTAAGGAGGTGATATTTAATGATGTTTACCTTACGACCTTCTGTTTTGTGGAGTTGCTATTAAAATTGGAATTTGGGTTTGTAAAGGTCTATCAAATATTAAGGCCGATTAGATGTCGAGGCCTAGCAGATGGATAAGGCCAGTCAGATGTTAAGTAGGGGTCGGGGCCTATCAGATGTTAAGGCCAGTGATGTGTTAAGTAGATGTTGAGGGATATCAGATGTTGAGGCGAGTCAGGTGTTAAGTAGAGGTCGGGGCCTATCAGAGAGGCTGTGGTGTTTGGGGATTTCCTCTTTGAAGGAGCGGTGACGGTGACAGCCTCGTATGGTGGTTGAGTTGTTTCGTTGTTTTTATTTATTCGTATCAAAGTACAAAAGTAGCACGGGAGTTGAATGAATTTTAATCTTTTGTCGAATAACATGGTTGTTTTTGAGGTGTTACTCGATTTCGTGAATTGATGTTTACAGCGTTGTGTAGTTGTGACAAGATCTTTGAATCACATTTTTAGTATCTCGAAACGTGGTTGTTTTATAGCTGACTGTTATTTGTATTAAATGCGTAAGGTTCGTGGTTTCTATTACCGCAAGCAGTAATAGATTCATTTTCATTCCCTGAACCGTTCCCTGAGCTCCTATATGGATCCTATTCCATTTAATGGAGTTAGTTTTGTCACGACTATGTTGAACGTTTGTTTATGAAGTATTCATTTATATTTATATTTATATCGTTGGGATCACTATTATTTTGTATTTTAGAAGGCGCCACCGACATTGCTGTTTCTTTTGCTTTTTCATTTCATTTGATAGAGAATTGAGCACTGGGCATAATGGGGGAAATATTTGCAAGAGTTTTGAGCAAATCCTTGATATGCTGCTACCTCAGAACGTATAGAATTGAGCACCGCAACAAATTTTGTTGTTGGTTTTGGATATGCGAATGGTGTCGAGTATTATGTCTATTGCTCGGATGAGATTGTTCGGTGGGTTGAGTGAGAATGAGAGAAATTTTTTGTATAACACGATTAGGGGATTAATCGACAACGCTGCTAAATGTGGGTGGACGTAGATTGAAACTGAAAGTAAGAGTCCGGCCGAAAGGTTTTGAAAATTTTTTGCAAGCTAAAGGCAGATTGGAGTGATCAGTGATATAGGCAGAAATTTTTTGGGAGGGGGAGGAAGGTGAGAGGGTGGTGTGGTATGTAGGTTTGCAAATTGTTAGGTGTTTATAGGACTTTCAGAGATCCTTTCAAAACTGTGTGTTATTTTGCTTCGGGGGACATTACTTCAAAAGATAACAGCTTGAAGATGATGCAAAAAAGCAGGCCATAAGAAGGATTAGTCGCGCAAGATGAATTTCCCCTCTCTTCCCNAAGGTGAGAGGGTGGTATGGTATGTAGGTTTGCAAATTGTTTGGTGTTTATAGGACTTTCAGAGATCCTTTCAAAACTGTGTGTTATTTTGCTTCGGGGGACATTACTTCAAAAGATAACAGCTTGAAGATGATGCAAAAAAGCAGGCCATAAGAAGGATTAGTCGCGCAAGATGAATTTCCCCTCTCTTCCCCCCTCCCCCTTCCCCGATGCCATTATGGTTATATTTTGATGTCGAAGTGACCCTTTTTTTAATCAGAGAGGCGGTAAGGAATTCCAGTATCAAGTTTTCTTTTTTTTTAGAATAGATCGAAAATGTTCGCTGATATAGGATTGAGAACCATAAGACGTGCATGAGCCGAAAACGTCAGTAATTAAATTGCTAAGGAATTATATAGTGATGTAATTTTACGGAACAATGGTATCGATAATGATGATAGAAACTGAAATATTATAGGAGAGTAGTTGATGCGGGTTGGGGAGTTATACGTGATTGTCATACGGTTGAAAAGAATAGGAAGGTAATATCTGAAGAGATAGTGGAGAGAAAGGAATGCGGTTAATGGAACGAGTGGGGGAGGGGGGGGGGGGGGGNGGGGGGCAATATGCAGGGTAATTGATTTCATATTGATGTGTAGTATTTTGCGGGTTTTTGAGGTAGCTAAGCTGCATTTGCAAAGTTCATCATCGACAATAGAGGGGTTTCTATGATGATTTCCTCGGCTTGTTTTGTTCTTAACGAAGTCGGTGAGGCTGCAATATTATATGCCACAAAACTTATGCCCTTATCATCGAATGATAGCAATCATCGGAATTGTAAATTTTGTGGGATCATGGTGTCGATTAGGTCGTACTATTTGTGATCTCATACCTCGCCTCTTGTTTTGTTACGTTTTCTTTCTTTCGTTTTTTTTTGTATTTTTTTATTCATTTTTTTTATTTTTCTTTTTTTGTGATGATGTAGGAATTGATAGCATACTGATTCCACTGTTGATCACTTCTATGTGTTCGTTTCGTTTTGAAAAAAAAAAAAAGAAAAAAATTTCAACTGTTTAGCTGAATTGATGAATAATTCTTCGCAATGAGAATTAAAGGAATGGGGATCCGTTATGGCAGATTCATAAGTGAATTCACTCAAGGAGGTTCCGGGTCTGAAAGATAGTTAGTGTACGCATCGATGGATTGGAATGATTAGAAGGTTGAGGATGGGGATGGATTTGGAGGAGCGAAGAATTTGCGCATAAGTGAGTTGATTGTTTCAGTTTTTTTTTTGAATATATGTGAGTGCGTGCCGAAAATTTCTGCACTTCAGTTGGTCGATTTTCGGTCGCCTTTTTCTATTGTTTCTGATTGATGGAAGAAATGTTCATTTGTTTTTTGTAATGAATATATGAGTAAATAATGTCTTGTGTTTATATATATATA
>JAARMF010002243.1:13084-23171 GCA_022844705.1 Toxascaris leonina
ATTTTTCACCATTTCTCAAAATTTAAGCAAAGCTCATGACTGTCGTGGAGATCTGGGAATGAAATGCGACAGGTAGAAGAGATAAGTCAAGGAGTGGGGAATAGATGCAGCTGTGGGTCTAAGTGATGATTGGTCTGAAAGGACCAGAGTGAGGTTTAGCTGAGATTATAAAGGAAGATTAATTTGGATTTGAATTCCTGCATAAGAAATTGGCAGTTAACATCATCTATTGGCATGCATCGACTAATGCTTATACGGAGTTGAGATCGTATGGCGAAGGAATTGTTGCCAACGTTTCTAATGACCAGTTCATATATTACAATTCCTGTGATCTGATTCGTAGGAATTATCTGTTTTGGAAACTTCCGTTCAGGCGTTGTAATACTTTCGTTCGTCTTGAAATACTTTATAGACGAGAATTTAGGATGTGATAGTTATATTTGTCTTCATAATTCGATGAATATCACTGCAGATCAGTTGCATTTTGCTTATACTCAAATTCAACGGTGAGTTAACATCGCTAGCAGCATGAGTATTGAATTGATTGCGTTGTAGCATTGAGCAGGAACACGCTTTCTGCTAGGAGTATTCGCAGAGAGGCATGGATTTCCAAAGGAGTGATTAGCATGATTCAGTACGGATCGCCCCTCCCCCTCACTCCCCCCCCCCCCCACCCCCCTCCCTACCAAAAAATTCCCACTATGGAAGTATTTCCATATGTAATTCTTGGCAAGGCTCATTCATGCGACAGCTTACACGAATCTTACCTTGAATACCTTGGAATAGCTGTGATTTCATCGATTTCGTCAACCTCTCTATCGATGCAGCTGGCAATTTTTCGATCTTCCATGATCCTGAGTTCCGCATANATGATCCTGAGTTCGGCATATTCAAGCGACGCCATATATACATCGCAACAGATCTTCCCATCTTGTTGGGCGGTATACCGCGTTCTGCTATTCCATATTGCTCCAACCACTTGCTCGAACGAACATCTTCATTTTTGCAGTCGAAAATTATTTATTCCAATGACTTCGAAAGGTTTTTTTAGCAGTTCTAATTTTTTATTTTTTATTTTTGGTTAAACTTTCACATCCTTTTTAAGTGATTTAGAGATTACTAACGATGAACTACTATATAACGAACTTGAATGATTATCGAATATAANGCGGAATTGAGTAGAAAGATTACTAACGATGAACTACTATATAACGAACTTGAATGATTATCGAATATAATTAGCATAATTATTTAATTTCATCGTCAAAATATTGGTTCTTATCAGTGAATTTCACTGAAATCCGCTGAAGCTATCTCTATGTTTGCTGCAGTCGAAGAGTTTTCTGCTATCCGGATCATTTGCTACTCCTGATTGGGAGCAGTTTTACCCACATAAGTAGGAGAAATAACTTTTGCAGTCATCGTATTCGGAACGAATTTAACGAAAGATTTTCTAGCAAAATAGCTTCTCAAATCATTCTTCATCAATTGAAGGTAATTCGAACTCTGAACATTTCAATAATTAATATTTTTTGTAATCATTTTTAATGCGTAAGTGATTAATGATAATAATACTCATTAAAAATTTTATTTCCAGGCGATCAATCTACGTGTATAGATGAAGCGATTCGCCGACGTTAAGCCTATAGAAATAGGCTGCTGATTAACCTGTAACCATAGCGATGCTCTGCGCTCATATACATTTGTTCTCAAATGTCTTGTAATTTCATTAACTTCACTTATTGGTTGAAGCGAAACATTTTGCTCTTTTACTTGTTGCCTCCACACGAGAGCGTTTCGTTGTGAAGTTAATATTGCTATATCTATGAGTCTTTTAGTTATAGAAGTTCCACCTAATGTTAGGACTTCACCTTTATATTGTTAATGCTGCTGTGCTCTTCTTTCTTACTCACCGAATGTCCATAAATATGTTATTCAGTTCTTCATATCGACCATCACTATGGGGTATATAATGCAATCGCAATGGCATATAGTAGAGGTATATATGTCTGGTAGGGTGTTGTCAAGAATATTATTACTTGTTCGATGTACTAAGCATTTGGACTTTGTTGATGTGAGCGATGCCTCCGTTCTAAACGCTTTTCGTAAACTCAAGAAGAAGGTCTCACTCACACTATAGGGTATCCCCTTAGTGTTCCTAAAACCTATCGCAAAAGCAATCTCATGATCGCTTAGTATATTTGTTACTTGTTACGTTGCTGCTCTTGTTCACATCTTCCATCGAGATTTGGTAATGCGCGTTCATTTCACCGTTTCCTGAAGAGACCACGTGCCACCTCAATAGAACACTATCGCCTGATTAGTCTAACGTCTTCTGTTTGTAAGATCTTCGAAGTAATCGTCAATGATGCACATTATTGGGCCATTTTAAGCGAAACAGCCTTCTAAACTCTATTCAATGCGGCTTTGTTCCTGATCGGTCAGCAAAGTCGCAACCCATTTGGTGCTAAGGCGATTGGGTGTCTTCGCTGGGTTAGACCAAAGTTGTGTACCTTTGATTATGCAAAAGCTTTTGATATGCTCAGTTGATACGAAAAGCTAGTCTTGAAAGTGGAAAAATATGCCATCGTTGGCTCCCCTCTAAAGTATGTCAGAGTATTCTTATGTGGGCAAAGTTATTAGGTGAGAATAGGAGGCACCTATTCCACTTCACACCCAATCCCCAGTGGCGTGCCACAAGGAAGTATCTCGGGTCCAGTTGTGTTCCTCATATACATCAGTGATGTTTGTGATAATATTCTGAGTTGTACTAAGCTCTTTGCCGATGACCCGCAAAATTTATCGTCCATTGCATGATCCCACCTATGACCTCAATATTCTGCAACGCGATTTTGATGTATTTGTCAACTAATCGAAACTTTGACAAAATAAGTCTTTCCCATAAAAAATGTCATGTGCTTCATATCAGTTCCCGGTATGAATATTTCCTCAGAGTGGGAGGTGATGTTCTTTCCGTTACAGATGATTTTCGTGACCTTAGTGTTATAGTTGACTCTACACTTCGCTCGACGTTGCAGTGCTTCGCTTTTACTGAAAAATCGTCAAAAATTGCCAACTAGATCTCCGTGCACTCCTACATGGCCTTATTACTTTTGCGATATCCCACTCTCCAAACTGAATTATTTCAGTTTAATCCCCCCCGCCCCTGTCGTCATGTGTATCATTTCAGCACGCCAAAAAGTATTGCAATAAAAAAAACAATGCCATGCATAATGTCGAGTTTCGTATTGTACAAGTCTGGAATCTGCTTCTCATGCTGATATCGTTAATATACTCATTCGTTCAGCTTTTAAACTGCAGCTGAGTCGTTTCGATCCGCACATTTCTGTTGCCGTCATATTTGAAATGCCTTGAATTGTACCCTTGTGAACGTCTTTCTTCTTCTGCCTCTTCATGCTTATGGAACTTTTGTATGTTTTACCATCTTGAGGCGTGAAATAAATAAATAAATAAATAAATAAATAGATAAATAAATAAATAAGTAAATAAAGCTATTATTTTGTGTTGCTGAGTTATTCTCAAGAAAAGCGGTTGTTCGAAACGTTTGTCCATTGAACGATAGAAATGTTAATAGCAGTAGAGCAACAAGTTTCACATGATCGCAAGGAAATATTAAAGGTTCAAAAAAAAAGAAATATAAAAATAGAACGTATGCAATAATGTCAGCATATTTTAACCGACATAGCCTTCCTTAAAATCTTCTACGGAATTCCTTTTTTTTTCTCAGACCTGAAGGGAATCCGACACATGCAAGCCGATTTTTAGATCGACGTGAAATATGGCATAGGTCATCTTGTTGTGTGGATTCACGCCACTCCACTCGCATTTTGCCAACTCTAGCCTCAGGGTTCGTCTCCAGTCGAAATTATCGAAAGAAACGCACAAACGAAACCAGTGGATACGAACAGACACAATATCATCATTACCTGCTGCTTTCGCAGAGCAAATTTCATCACCAAAAACTAGTGGATCAACCTTAAAATAAAAGCCATTGGACCAATAAGTATAGCGACCACCTTATCGGAAATTTTCCTTTGAATTTCCTAACTTTAGCTTCAGTGGATCTCAACTTGAAAGTTTTTTAGTCAGATAAGCGGATACGCACAACTGCAAATTGCGATAACATAACTCAGAATTGTTTGCAGAAATAATAAACTATCTCGTATTGAAATATAAGTATTCCGTACAGAAAACGAATGAATGTTTCTTTTATATGTGTGGAAGCTTTCCGCCGCTTCATGACTTTAAACGACGCCATATCGAGAATGCAAATACATAGCCCATAAAGAACGTGTATGATAAATAAACTTGTCAAGAGTAAGAGAGTTGAAGTGTTCCTAACGTCGGCGAAATATTTTTACACTATCGAAGAAATTCTTGCGAAAATAACGAGAAAATATTGTCGAGAAAATTACAGAAAAAAAAACTAACCTTATTTGAACGAGAACTCTCTTTCGGCGGAAAGAAGAACACCAAAACACCCATAACATTCTAAGTATCAACAAATGAAATTTATTGACAACAAAGATAGATGTTTCTTTCTTTCCGTTCGTATTCTACCTCATTGAAATATCTTTAGATGTACTGAAATATTCGCAGTGAAATGAGTATTTTCAGTTGTGCTATCGACTTATTGATGCTAAGTGAAGCAATTCAAACCTCATAATAAAGACAACTACAGGAATGGCAAGAGTTGCAGAAGCTCAATGTGAGTTCATTTATTGAAAAAAACTAACGGAAATAAGCGTACGAATTTCAGAGATTTACTAAGCTTGTTGTTTAGTAGGTCAATACATTTGAAAAGTTGAGCGTGATTATTAGTTGAGTGCCCAGTATTAGTGTTTATTTACACAACGATTGACCACTCATTCAAGATCACTAGAGTGGTGGTCGAAACGATAACGCCTTTTATGTTTGCTAAATGAAGCAACAGCGAATTTATAACCATTGTTGCTATTGCTATATTCATCGACTGTCCTATATTATATCTCCTATGAGTGTTTCTAATTGACTTACTGTGTAATCCATCCGAATGTGGGTAGGGTTAGTGAGAATAGAGGTGGGGGGTGGGAGTGTCTGATGAAGAAGGGAGGGGAAAAGATTTCTGAGATGCTACTTATATAGTAGAAAATATTCGCGTAGTTCATAGCCAATCGTGTAGTTCATAGCCAATATATAGTAGAAAATATTCGCGTAGTTCATAGCCAATCGTGAGTAAGGAGTGAGGCGACTTACATAGACCGAAGGAAGGAGTCACATTTGCAAGGAGGAGCAAAAAGGACTCTACTTTTGCTGCCTGAAATATTATGATTTTGAATAACAATGCTGCTGACAACAACTGAACTAAATATTCTTTCATTTTAGCAATCGCAAATAAGCCACCATCGATTAGTCCGATCTTCTCTAAAAGGTACTTATTTGAATATTTCTACAAATATTGAACAACTTTTAGGAATAAACGTTGTATGACTTCTGCTGAATTCTTTGTTTAATAGATTATTAGCAGAGAGCCGATCAAGGGCGTCTTTAATTGCTTTTCCAATCAAGTTAGGATGTGAATATATCTATCGGTTATTGGCTTAATTGCTTCTTGTCTGATAGAGAAATTTGTGAATTTAATAAGAGAGCAAAAGAACGAACGACTTTCGACGTAGAAACTTGCCTGTCATTTTTGGCTAGTTGAAGATAGTTCTTGAGTATAAGTGAAAAAGCTGCTAACAAATAGTTCTTTGAGTATAAGTGAAAAAGAATATGAAATATTGCACCGATTGAGTACCAAACTAATGTGTGTGTGCATGCATTCGAAAATAAGGCAATAGGACAACACAAACAACAGAATTGTTCTGCTTGACGGTGCCCATTGGTCACTGTTTTACAAAGAGGCAGAAATCCAACAGCTTTTCTGAGGGAGTGGGAAGGAGCGAGTTGAAGGAACCTTATTTTCGATGATATGCTTAATTATGTCACCAATATTTCCGTCTTTATAAATTTTGCAAAACTATCGTAGCTTCTTCAATAGGTATCGTTAGATTGAAAAATGACACACAACGTTGTGGATTGGATGAGCTTATAAGTTCGAAGAAGCTTGTAAATTAATTCTGCTCTCATCTAAATAAATTTTCTTGTTCGATTCTTTGAATAAACTCACTCTGATATAACATATTCCCCTATGATTTCATTAAAAATGAGTACGATGCTATAAGATTGATGTATATGAGCAAAAATAAATGCCAATAATTTGATAAAATGAAGTGAGCAAAATGTGCAAAAATGATCATATCATTGAATGACGAATGCGTTCTAATTATCGAAATTATCGAAGTTTTAAGGCATTTGGTGAATTTTTTCAATGGCGAATTCGCCTTATATAAAGCGAATTTTTTTCACTCAAAATTATTTCATTAATTATTGCATTGAAAATGTTCATATAATTAAGAACATGCTAGCGAAAGAACGCTGAAATTCGGCCGAATTGTTGTTCTCTTCAAATATTGTCCGCATTTGCATTAATGAATACAAATGATGGCATATCACTCAATATGTGTGTGAATAGCCGAAAATTTGTCACATAGCTAGTGAAGAGAATTTGATTTGATGTCGAATTTTCGAGTGATTATGGTTTGCGTTTTCGAGTGAACAATTATAAAATGTTGCGGACGGACATTGTCCGATTTTTAGTTGTCCCTCTCTCGCTACGTCGAAACGCTGTATCCACTCACCTTTAGTTGTTTGTGTCCTCGTTTTGCGCTGTCGTTAAAGCGCTCTACCACACCTATTCATTCATTGCATTGCTGTTGTTGTTATTATTATTGTTGTTGTTGTTGTCGCACTTTACGTTCCGCTTAAAAATTTTTTAAAAAGCAACGGCAACCTGATTTGGTGTAATCGAATTTATTGTCCAAAGAAGGACTACTCCTATTAGCGCGAAATTGAGTGATTTTTGTTGATGTTGTCTACATATCATTTCTATGAATGTCATGAGTTCGAATTATAAGCGTGGAAGAGAATTTCTTCGAGAAATTTTGAAAAAAAAATTTAAAATGTCATTCATTTTTCATCGTCCATCATATTTTTCCACTTCTTGGAAAAGTATTTTTCGGCTTATTTTGCCTCGAAAAAAAAGAAATGCATGCCTAAAATTAGGCAGTGAACATCCTGTTTACAGTGAATTTCTTTAGGCATTACATTGGTGATGGTTCAGTTTTTAGCACACCAAATCATATTGCCCTCCGAATCACGTTCTCAAACTTTTTCACATTTCTTCGATAACGTTCTTTGTAAAATCAACAAGAATACTTGAAAGGTTGATGTTGTTTTCCTTAAAATTAAATAGGAATATATTAGAGGGCTTCTTTCCTGAGGGGAGGGAGGGGGGGAGGCGGGATTTTATCGACACTTCTTTTTCGGTTATATTGTCCGGGAAATTTCGGGGCGAGAAATTTTTTGAAGTTATCAACTTTAAAAAAACTTTGATTTCGTAATATTCTGGGAAGTAAAGTGTCTCTTATCGCTCTTACAAGTACATTACGAGTAAAAATCGTCGTTTTTTTTATTGCTTGAATAGATGAGAATCGTTTTCATGAATTTAATGCTTGATCTATGTGTTGAATGCGCGGTAGAGTTGCCGTGGGGTCACTTCAAGGTCATTGGCATTGCCTCTTCCTCAGTGACCTATAAGACCTCTCATGCGTTTTATTACCATTGCGATGTCACAACTTGTTGGCCGCCTAAATGCTTTTGAAAGCTTTAGCTAACATCAGTGATTCGTTGGTGGTCTTTCGATGGCAGTATGAGGTTGCAACTAGAGCCGTAACAATGCCTTTTCTCAAGTTGATTTACCCTCAGAGTATTTACCCTTTTAAAACATCCTTGTACGTTAGTGCGATCTCCGGTTCCCACCTCTTGTTCAGCATCTAAGAAACACTTCGGATTTGGCATTATATCTTTTTCTCATTCCTTAGCTTTGTTATTTGTTATATTTCTTTCACTTGGCGACCGATGAAGCACTTGTTGCCGAGGTTCTTTCTTTCCTTCATTAATCGGCACATTTCAGCCCGTAATTTGCGTTGTTGGCCCTTCATTAATCGGCACATTTCAGCCTGTAATATGTGCCCAAAAAGTTGTCTTCTGGCCCACCGTTGTATCCCGGTTTTTTGCTCGATGAAGTTTGCCTCCTTTCTAATGCTTCAATGTTCCAATCCTGCTATAGGCAAAAATATTTTTTATAACAACATTTTGAATTCACTAATAAATTTACATAGCGAGATTGCACTCTCACCTTGCAGAATTGGCATCCAATTAGTCAGCCATTTAATCACTGATTTCGTGACAGTAATATTAATAGTATCGCCATTTTGCTATGTCGCAAAAATCTTCCAGCCCTCATATAACTTCTTCGTAATGGAGTTAGTTGTATGAGAGAACTCATAAATCTATATGCTAGTTAGCATAACCTATTGGATGTGATAGATGATGTGGTAGATGATCTCTTATCAGCAATGTGGCAGATGATCTCTTATCAGCAATCTGGTAGATGATCTCTTATCAGCAATGTGGTAGATGATCTCTTATCAGCAATCTGGTAGATGATCTATTATCAGTAATATCGTAGATGATCGCTTATCAAATAATTATTTTTCGATAGTCGGAAAAAGCGGAAGAAATGCCGAACATGTTAATTTTCACGCTTGAGACGACGTTTTTAAAGGTGCATAAGGCCACTGTTCGTAGCGTATTGTTGTTGTCACCTAGTGCTAACCTTTTTTACTCTAGAGTGTGGAGCAGGAATAGGAATTTATTTCATCGAGTTTATTAGTGCATTTAGTTAGGTTCAATTCTGCAATGTCGGTGTGCGGTGATGCAGTGATCTTTGGCGCCGATGATAGCTCGGTAGCATATGTGATCTGAGTTCACGTTCTTTTGCGATCAGCAACTACCTACTCTAAGTTGTTTTTGAAGCAATATATGAGCTACTCTATTAGTCGGAAATGATGCAAAATCGTGGATATTGGACATATTCATCTGATGGACATATTCGTTGATGTCTTTATAATTCCTTCTCATACTTCTTCTTCTTTGTCTTAAGCAATATCCGACTAGGTGACAGACTAGATGGTACTTTTGATTATCAACCATTTAGTGGCAAAATATGAGCACTCTTTCGACCGGCAACGTTTCTAATAATTGGCCTTATCAATTTAAATCTAAAGAGATAATAAGTATCAAATACATTGGAATTTTTTTTTGAACACACTGGAACAGGGGGATACCGTTAGGGCGCGAAAGATAATGTTTCTTCAAGTGGGAGTCTTCGAATTTAAATATCCGACGCGACTGGAGTAACTGGTTGAATTCCTTTAATATTTAAGAGAGCTCAATTTGCATTACCAGCAGGCGGAGCTATACAACGAAGGGACACCACTTTTATCCATATCCAGACCCCTCGACGCAATATTTCTTCCGTTAACTTTTTAGTAGCATTGTAATTGGAGGTCATCAACGATCAAAACAGGTTCTGCAGCAAAGGCGTACTTGATCTATATCAGAAGTAAAGAATATGAGAAACAAAAGAAATAACAACGAAGCAATTGAGGGGGAGATGCCGATTTCTAACTCCAAGAGTTGCTATTTTCAGTTTTAAATTTTTGAAGTTTTTAATTTTTTTTATACAGCGAATATTTTTGAATAATTGAGTCGACGTATCGTCGTACATTTTAAATATCAATGCCTTTTTTGAAGAAGTAAATAATAGCTCTCTCTCTGTCACCATCGTTTACCCTTTTTTAAACGTTGAAATGCATTATAAAGCCTCTTCACATCCAAACAATATTTGCACAAAAGCATTTTCTTTACTCCGCTTAAAAACTAGAATCTTGACTCTTACTGTTCATTGCCAAGTATCAGATTCATAAGTAAAATCGTTTAAGCGATGTTTAACTAACATATTCAATCATATGTATACATAAATAAAAATATGCAAAAAACTGTGATATAGGCGATATAGTAGTTGTTTTGAGTTATATATATATATATATATATATATATATATATATATATATATATATAT
>JAARMF010002244.1:8666-29409 GCA_022844705.1 Toxascaris leonina
GACTCAGCAATTGATATTATGAAAATCAATTTGAAACTATAGGAAAATATACAATCAACAAATGATTGCAAACACGAGCGAAGCAACGATATTTTCGCATTTCTCTTCATCCAAAAGAGAATAAAATCTCGTCTACGGATGGCAAAACTCCGACAGCGATCGATTAGTTCTGCAGTTTGATTAACAGCTGATGAGGTTTTGGGCCTCACGATGTGCTAAAGCTTTTTAACACTGGTTGACATAATCTCGCACTCATTCCCCACCTCAATATTCGCTTTTTATGAAAAGCGATTAATAGCAAGCGTTTGATTCGATGCGCATATGAATATGGCAGGTAATGAACAGATGAGAAAGATTCAGATCTTTGCGATAACGAATATTTTGGTTAGTGGCCGCTACGTTTTGATGACGCACAACGAAAACGCTTATTCGCCATAAATGACAAATATTGCAGTGACACAGCTCTAGCAAGAATGAAAAGAGTTAACTTAACATTAATGCAATCAGAAACAATCGAAAACATCGATAATGGAGGGGATGTCAGGAATTCGCTTTCTGAAGTCTCCCAACTCCAATTTCCTCAGTGAGGCCACTCGATCTCTGAACACCTTTGCACATTATCTGTTATGTTTAAATGTTATCTCAGCACCAATATATGTGCGGTGCAGTGTCAGCATAGACGGATTCCACCACTCATACGACCAATCTCAAAACGTTGAATAAATTTTAAAGAATTACGGCAGTGCGAAGGGTAATTCTGTCGCTTATTCCTCACGAAGAGGCTCTCGAAAGTATAAGGTGCGTTGCTTTCGCCAGTTGGATTCATGTGAAGTCGCATGATCCTGTACCACATATCATCGGTTACTGCCTGAATTCGGACACAGTCTCTCGTCAGCGATTAAATCATTACTCATAATCTTCGCCTTCTTCCGTTCTTATTTATCGTACTCCTCAACGGCTGCTTGATTTCCATCCTTTTTCGAGTGTTTTGATACTCTCCCACGAAAGCTATCGCTGCATTCGCATATATATGTATAGAGTCAGAATAAATATTTGATTACTCATCAAAACGCTATATGGACTTCTCCGCCAATGATTTTCAGTAATTCGACAAGCGATTTGGGGCGGGACAAGAGACTGGAATGGCAAATTGGTCATCAGGCCTCACGCCACTGGATTTTTATTTCAGACGATCGAGTGGGGTGGTTGAATAGTGCAGTGTTGAATTGTTTCGCAAAGGGTATTAAGTTCTGTGGAAGGATGAATTGTGGCAGCGAAACCATTTGACCGCGAATACTCCGCAAAAAAAACTGTCAGCAAATTTTCTTTCACATCCAGTGTATTCGAAGTACTGCTACCATAAATTTTCTAGGCAATCCAAGTTGCGGGCAATTTTCGCCTCTGTATTGACTCTTGGAAATTACAGTGCAAATGATTGTGATCAATGATTAAATTGTGAGTTGATAATATCATGCAGCCAATTAATCTCATTCTGCAGCAGTGGAAAGAGTTCAGCTTCAAGACGAACGGCTCAAAGTGCTCGAAGCCAAGTAGCACACACCAAAAACGAAAGCGACGTCATGATTTTTAATTCGATATGACAGTGTTTCTTGCTGTTGGATTGGGATTTCTCGTCAATTTCTCTATTGCACATTGTTTTAGGTTGTTTTCGAAGCACTCCAATGTACCTCACTGAAGAATGAGAGGTAAAAAGTAAACTTTAAGGTGAGTTCGAATGTTTATCTCAAAGGCTTTACAAGCAGCAATAAAGTGAAGAGACGCTCACCTTAAAACCGTTCATTTCACCCATGACATCCGTGTAGAGGTCATTGATGTCGCTGAAGATGACACCAACGGCGAACAACGACACACCGATAAAGAAAGCGCTCGATGCAACTGCGATACCTATGCAAGTTTGCACACTCATTTTGGCTCGTCCTCGCGTCCGCAGCTCGGCACCTCACAGCACTCGATGAGTTAGAGCCAGACAAAGGTTGCGATAACACAGTGCTCTTAGGCTGAAAAGTGCATAACGTTCGTCGAATCATCTCATTCTCTCATCGGTGCCAATTCAGCTTCACATTTTTAAGCTTGCCGAGGACGAACGTGGGATAATAAAAGCTGCAAAAAGCACCAGCGCTTTGGAATTCCTCAGAACTCCGTGCAGTTTTTTTAGGAGAACTCAATCAACCAACGAGGGGAAGTGGGATGCCATTTTTCCGGAACCGGAGCTAAGCTGCAAACGTCCTTGGAAGCGAAGAAATGTTGAAATATAATTCAACAGGGGGTTTTCAAATGCCAAGATTTACTGATTCGCAGCTGAAACAAGATGCCGGATTAATGCAAAGGCTTCGTTTGATCAGATGTTCCACTGTACAGATAGAAATGTTCGAGCAGTAGATTTAAAACTGCCGTTTTGGTGGAATTCGCAATGAAAATGCTGACTTTTGCAATGTAACGAATTTCAAAGTATTCATGCGAGATAGTTGAATAGGGTTGTGGGCCATTTCAATCGCTGACAATGATTTCGAATTTTTAAGGTCTCTCCACTTAATGACAATGTCGATGTAGAAATTCCTTTGTGGTATTTTTTAAAGTTGCGCCTCGTTTTCATTACTCATCGATTCATATGCATATGTGCTCTTCATCATCTCTAGTTTCATTTCAAGAGTGATGCATTGACACTGAGCAATTGAGACCAAGAGAAAGCATGAGATTCGTCTTCGCACATAAACCACCTTTTGATTTCAGGTTCAACATTGCATCGGTCCTCAAGTGTAAATTTTGAGCCGGCAAAACAAAAAGTGCAACGCTCGTACTGGTTATATGCCGCGACTGAAGTGCAAGTGCACAAATGAAGAAAGTGATCAAAGCTCCGGCTCCTGTTCTATTATCCTTACCGTTCCCGCCCCTATGTGCTTTCGCCGCGTATTCTTTAACTGTCATTATGAGTTGATTTGAATGATGAAAATGCCTAAAACATCTTCAAAGAAGCATGATGTTTCTATCGCATATAACACAAAATAAGTAAAAAAGAATGTACGCACAGTTTGTACTTAGGCATGGAATACAAAATGCCTGCTAGTAAAAGCAGATAAGTACTTCAGAAACACAGTTCAGGAAGCACGTAGAATCAGCGTAATGCAAAAGCAACGATAGCCTTGGAAGCTTCATGGTTTTAAATTGTACTTTACAGATGAACGAGTGAAGACGTCGAGATATGGTGTTAGGAGAGTTACGGTCGTGTACGTTTCCAAGCATCAGATACTGGCAGTATTATAAGGTTCAGGGAAGAGCCTGCACATAAACTGTGAGGATTCATTCCAGGAAATATGACATATTAGGATATAACAGAACGAAGGCACTGATGGAGAACGAAGAATTTCTAGGTGGTGAGGAAGGCTATTCACAGCGACGAGTTTTCTTCGACACAAATGGATGGAAATGAACACACAGAAACAAATCCCTCTAATTATTTGAAGAAACTTTGTTGCACTTCTGAAGACAAAGTACGCAAGGAAATTTTTCGACAATGGAAACAGACACCAGCCAACTATCTTCATCTGTCAACGTATATGTTTGTAGGATTATGAACAATACGACCATAGAGTCTTCGAATTGCAGTGGAATAAAATATTCGGTGCCTCATGAAACAGCCACGTAGAATATAACATGAACTCTTAGGTCAACCAGTAGAAAATATGACATAAAGGAATCTTGTGTTTACTCAATAAACAAAGAAGTGCTAAATTTGAAAGAACAAGACGACTGGTTCAGTAACCGTTTTCAAATAACCTAAATGAATTCACTAACATCTTTTGAAAATACTGAAAGTTCACTGGGTAGTCTACTGTCGTTTAACCTGTAGAAAGTGGCTCACAAGTCACAGTTGTGCTTGATGACTTCCAGAGATGAGTATTTGTTTTCGAATGGCAGCGAAACGTTTCTGAGTCGAGGTTTTTTAACGAATGTCGGCGGAGCTAAATGCAATTCAAAACATTCTTCGAACAGTTTGCTGCGCTAGAATGCGGATGTTATTTCAAGCAGGAATCAAAGGTGTGAGCGACAAAGACTAATAGACTAGAATTTCGAAACCCTTTGGAGTCTCGAAGTCTGAATGTACCAGGAAGTGAAATATGATTGCAGCCTCGTGGAAGAATTCAGGGAAGAATGATCATAGCTGATGCCAGCACTGCGCGTAATATAAGGAAGTATGATCGATTCATCTAAGCAGGGAGCACATATTGTGAGAGGGGCATATTCAGATCCAAAACTTCCCGAAGAAGGATATTAACTTAGAGATTTTGCGAGATACATGGCAAGGTGGAGGCGGTGGAAGGGTGTGAAACTGAATTCCTGTCACGCAGAATGAACTTTAGAACGAACAGTGTTTATGGCATCAACATTCTAGCGATAACGTTTCCGCCTACCCCCATTTCCATACCTCCTCGTCAGGCATAGCAGCAATTACCCGTCATTCGTAACAGCAGTATTAGCCGAAACTGCGTGCTTCATCCGATTTTATAACATATTTTTAAGGCAAAACACTCTAGTAATTGCTCAATTGCAACTAGTGAATCATTCAACATAAGTAAGGAGGAACACATCGGACGATCTCATAACAATACAGCATGAAACCACCGGAGTATAAAAAGAAGGCGAAAAGTGAGGTACCATTGTGAGAAGGTTTTACTTCAAATAACGCCAACTTTTGTATTGCCAGCTCATTACCACATTGTGCGAGATACCATTCCCCAGATTTCTGCCATGAAACTTGTTCGGTCTATTGATGAATATTTCATTCATATTCACCTACTTGAGGCAAGCCAACTTCCGCGGACGATCGCCATGTGAAAATCATAAATATTCGAGGAGAATTTCAGCTAGACCCTAATTTAAATAGCAGGGGTTCCAACTTTGCTTACACTGTGCAAAGCTGATTTAGGAAATTACTTTCTGCAAATTGTATGTTTCAATGTGCGAGAGAGAAAAATTCGTTGAATAGTGCGAGTGGTGATGGAAAGTTCACTGAAAAAAGAGTCGGCCGATCGGATGGCTCCTCCTATATATATATACGGCTACTAAGTGAACACTCATGGCAACCAAACGTCTCGACACGTTTCTAAGTGGAATCTAATTAATCAGTGCAAAAAAAAAAAAAACGCAGTCCACCCACCAACGAGTTGAATCCACTGCTCACAGCACCGTCACCCGAAACTGCCGACATCCAAAAAAACGCATTCGAAACAAAGCAAAAATGTTGTGAGAGCAGCGAGCTTTTCACTCTTTTTTTGCATCGAAATGAATTCCGTGATGACGAGTCTGTGACAACTCCCTCGAGTAAAGAGGCTTGCAAGATGGGAATACAAGAGGTTTTAATAGCGATCGACGACATATTACTAAACGGACATGTTGCTCGTCGAATTGGCTAAACATTTCCACAAGCAACTGCGTCATTTTCGGCATTCGTTGCAGGGAATAAACATGACATATGACGTCTCAAGCTCACGTATTGACGCCAACATATGCGACAGAATGTTGCTTTTGGTGGACACTTTTATTTTACGACTCCTTTAACGAACTTTTGTTTCAGTAAGCAACAATACAAATTGCCAGTGAAGCACTTAAGAGGAAAGATAAAAAAAGAACATTCAATGAAATGAAACTTTGGAAAAAGTCGAATTTGGATAAAATAAGCGAACAAAGAAAAAATATCCACAATGGCGATGAATCGCGGAAGTAGGCAGCCGTGTTTATAGATACGAATCAGCCATTCGGTGTGCCCGAGTAGAGACGAAGGGCGAGCTATAAAGCGGGTGGCTATGAACCAACTCAGTGCACGTATGGTATTAGCGAGTGTTTCAGAAGGCAAACGACGTACTCATTCAGACAAAACAACGTTGCGATTGTTTCGCATCGCTTTAAATCAAGTTCCGTGAGGAGCGTTCAATGCGACGCGGAATTACGTTGAATCTGTTCACTTGAGACTGTCTTTTCACTTAAGCTAAATGCTGAAGGAAATGTTTCTCTGTGGCCTTTTTAATGGACATTCTTAAGATGGCTGTCAGAATCTGTCACTTATGATATGCAGTGAACGCCATCGCCATTATTTCGTTTCTCTATCAGTTCATGGCAAAAAATCACGTGATTTTGCCTCAAATTGTGATTTTTGCTTCAAATTTGTCGATATTCTGTCAGGAAGTGATGGTGATCCGCTTTCACTTCAGTGAGTTGCCTCTAAAAGTCGGTCACAAGCAGGCTCGAGCTACGATTGTAGGATCTGCCAGGGAACCTGTGCTTGCTGGAGGCATCATGGAAGAAATCAGCAATTTTGTCTTCTGTCTGCGAAGGAAATGTGGCCAAAGGTTCAATGATTTGCGCGTAAGAGGGCCAATGGTCTCTGGCTATGCCAACATAAAGACAGTGGTGACATGATGGAAGATGGAAAGTGATGATTCGATGGCAAATGATGATTTGTACTTACACGGAAAAATAAAGATCAGAAAATATGTGGCAACCTTTACTGTCGGCTGCACTAAAAATCCTTTTCCGTTAAACGATCGTTACTTTTTGATAGCCAATCATCGATCTTCACGAAAGACTTCGCTGTGCAGATTCCTTTCTCGCACAGTCTTGCAGAAAAAGAGCACACAATCATCATTTCAATCAGCTATGAATAATAACTGTCATACGATCGCAACAGCAAAGACCCACCCATCCGAGATGTTTAGAATACGACTGAACGCCTCTGAGATTGCGCCCGTCTTGGACCAGCTCTCCTCTTCATCCATCCACATAATTTTGATGCATTATTTTTGTGCCGCAAACAACATTTCCTAAACCTGCTATTGCCTTATTGCGAGGATAGCGCAAGCCGATGCCGAACACATCAATTTATGTCAATCTACGACTATTCATGGTTGGCGAATAGGAGTGCACACAGGAATAACTTCATGCAACTATTTAATAGCTCTGAGACACTATTTAATGGCTGTGAAATGATGTCTCTTGCTTGTTTGCTGCTTCAGTGCAAACCGTGTAATAGAAATTCATTGATAAGACACAATCAAGTTACGATGGAACGAAGTTAACTGAGAATATGGAAGTGTTGACAAACTGATCAATCGGAACAATGTTCGAGATTGCCGACCACGCAATACAGTTATTAAGTACTTTTATTGTTTTTTATCGGTCATCATATGAAGCAGTATATAGGGCATTATATACGCGGAATAAACATATACATGCTTGACACGTAGTTTGCCTGCATTATTGCTGCACTGGAAATAATGCCTATGCAAAGCATGTGAAACGATAAACACACGGTGAGGCATTGCACAAAAAAGCTCGCGAAAGGCGTCTGATTTCACAGAAATAAAACGTCGTTTTGATTGTGTGCCGAGAGAACGCACTAAACTTCGTGACATGTTTCTTTACCCACTATGCGCACATCCCGATTTGCATCGAAGATAAAGACAACTGAAAAAAGACATGTAGGCGTCATCTATATTTCTCTCTTTCAATTGGCGATGAAAAAATTGTGTGTGCTGATGCAACGAAAGTGAGGGCCTCAGTTAACAGAGTAAAAACCAGAATTGTCGGCCATTTGGAACGGGAACAATCACGAGCTTTACCCATAGTTCCTTATCTTTTTCTTCCAAAGAATTCTGATCTAAACTGGCCTTTCTTTCGTCCGCTTTTTGTGCAGTGCTGTGAGATATAAGAAAGAGTCGGAGAAATTGATTAAGTTTCTCTCGATGCCTCAGCAGAAATTGAGGCCAACAGCTGTGAAGGAGGGGTTTTCTGATGCTTCTAGAGCAATTTCTTCTCATTCGACAACCTATGTCACTCATAGAATTTTGTTCTGAAGCGACTGTCACGAAAGAAAGTTCTCCTTATCAAGTAATGCTGCCCAAACGGCCGAAAGTTTGTCATTTGCTTATTAATAATCTCACTTCCGCGGCTCTTCTCCCAGTGGCCATCGATGCGTTTGTGAAATACAAAATGAATGTTCAAATTGAACTAAATTAACACTGAATGTGACATTCAGAAACGTCGAGTGTGATGCCATGAGTGAAGTGTAGCAAGACAGGAGGTATCAGTGTGTACGAGTGGACGGGTTCATCGGTGAGGAAAATATCATGAATTAACAATTATGTGGCACGAAACAAATGATCAGTTGCGAATTGATTGCAGTTTCCATATTACAGTTATTTGCTAGGTGAGATGAGAAATGCGAAGCAACAATCGTATGATCCATATATAGAAATCGTAACGATTCCGAACTGAAATCGATAAGAAAACTGCTCTGCTCATGTTTCGGTGGATATTCGCCCTGAAAAAAGGTGAAATAAATGTCTCTAGCCCAGACATCAAACAGTTTTTAGAGTTACACTTAACAATTTGAAACCAATTAACATCCGCAGTCATATTTTGGTGTTCATCGCCATGTTATAGTGTTCAGAAGATGCACTTTGTAATCAACAGCAGAATGTTCATCGAAAAACTTGTTGCACTCCTCCCCCTCCCTACGCCTGCGAATTTGGCATTTTCGCTTGCGAAATGTTCGCAATTTTTTCCTTCTTGTATAAACATCCAACCAGAATTTTTCGCAATCATTGAAACAGGCATCGAAACATTTGTTACATTCCCTTTCCTCATCGACAAAAAAAAATGGGATGCCGGATTGCCAAGCTCTTCATCTCTTAGAAAAAACGTAAACCGGTTAAGCAACTGGCGAATAACTCGTATTAGTTGCTTCATGTGATGTGGCAATTCGCTTAAGAAAATATTTTCACGAAATTCCTAAACAAAAAATAAAACTGAAATCAAAAAAGGAAATAAGTCAATTATACTGCTGCAATGCATGAATTTGCAAACGATGACGTCATAGTCGATGGACTCATCATCTGAAACATTTGAAGTTATTAAAAGGTATATCTCTCGATGAAGTTCGCAATATGCGAGCACGATCATGATCGAATATAAGCTTATACAAAAGACAGCAGTTTAAAATAATGAACAGTCGGTTCTATTCGACTATATTGAGCCGCATTTTTTCTCAGTGAGCAATGAGAAGCAATTAACGTTGCTCGTCGGTGTGACGTAATCAGTTGTCGCATGCCATTTTCTTAGCGACTTGTGCATTCGGCTATCAAATTGTCTTTGTGGAATGCGCGAAATAATTTTAGGAAAATTACTCATATGTTTTTCTTTCTATTATTTCTGCATATAATGACGTATGCATGAATGAGACGTGCGAGCGATTCATATAACCATCGGTATATGCGGATATCGCAATGCGAATTATTCATCGCATTCGGATACCTAAAAAAAAGTCGTTTCACACCGCTTAACGAACACAGTTTCGTGTGTTTACACTTTGTTTCTCCATATATGCTGCAAGCAGATACAAGTTTATCCACTCATTTCAAGTTTGAAGACATAATTCTGCACTTTCTTTAGCACCACTTTCGTAATAGAAACTCTTCTTTATATCATTAGGAAGCATGTTGCGTATTGGTGCCTTTGTGCATTTCTCATGTGACGTTTCATTCATTCCGATTCTACACGGCTCATCAAAAAATGGAACAACGGGAAAGTAAGGAAAAAGTGTAGTACGTAAGAAACGCGTCGTGAAATGCTAAAGAAATTTCGACAAGAAAAAGAAAAAACCAGAAAACAAGAAAGGAAATAAGAAGCGAATGCATTCCATATAAGAAAGTCAAAAGGGTTCGATTTATTACCTCAGAGTCACTTCAAATCAAAAGCGACATCATCTTTAGCAGCTTGGATGATGATTACAATATGATAAATGAGCCGGATAGACAAACCGGCGCAACACATACCTCTTCTCAGCCGATTCCCCCTAACCCGTTCTTCACCAACGCTCGCATTTGTGCAGCGAAGTTTAACTGAGCTTCCATGATCACGAAACCTTTTTCCGTGAATACGACCGTATTTTGTAAATAACATTGCCTCACTGTTAACAACATTTTGCTACATAAATATTGCAGACATCGTATTATTTCTCTCACTCTCAACTTCTCTTTCAAATGCGCACGAAGTCCAGCAGAAGAATGTCGATAATTCACTCCACTGCCTAAGGCAAACATTGATTATAATGCATATTTTTTGTGGCATACAACTGTGCATTGTTTATCGACATCTGTGACAAGGTGTTAGCATATTAGGCGCAGCGAGATTATAACGCCGTTGCTATTTTCACTTATAACCCGCCGATTCGATGTTGTTGCGATTGATTGTCAACAATCCGTTGTGCATGTTGTTTAATTAGCATATTAGGCGCAGCGAGATTATAACGCCCTTGCTATTTTCACTTATAACCTGCCGATTCGATGTTGTTGCGATTGATTGTCAACAATCCGTTGTGCATGTTGTTTAATGTGTATCATTTTGCGGGTCTCGATCGACATCCCATATTTACAAACGGATGGGTTTTCGCTGATCAGCTTCTTCACAGCCGCTAGAAAGTCGTCCGCAAAAATATAACGGAGGAGAATTTTGGACAAAATCTCCTATACTGATGGTTGATTGTGAAAGCATATAGAAACTGATTCATGCAGTCGGTTTTGCTTCGGAACTCTGTGAGAGCCAAAATCTGTGAAAAATTAAAGGTGGAAGACAAAATCCTTCACGCAAATATTATGATCCAGCTGGAGGTAGTACTCAGTAATACAGGTCATGTTAACCGACAAAAGCGCAACAACGCCTTCGATAAAAATGCAGTTCGATGAAGAATTTTTCAAGTTTGAGTTCAGCAATCCTTACGGAATTTTTGAGTTCAGTATTAGCGAGGGATTCTTCAATTTCTGTCAAATCAAAACTGACTTCATGTGGGTGAAGTGCGTGTGAAAAGACACAATAAAAAATGTCTAATAGACTATATCAGCCTTTGATGAAGAAGCGTCGCAGCAATTTCAGACATTAAGGTCATTGATTCGTTTCAAAAATACAACCTGAATTCTGAACACTGTAGCTCAAAGAGTCAGAAGTTACCAATCTTTGATAATAGAAGAAGAAAATCTCAAAATAAGACAAAACATTCATAGTGCTCAATCGCATTAAATGCCTATCTGGAACTCGAAATCGCCTTCATCGCCGCATGAAATGAACATGACCCCTCCAATCACTTGCTTCGTTTTTCTCATGACAGCAAATCGACCGTAAAAATGCTTGCTCTCGGAAATCCCGTCATTCCATGCGTTTTTCATTTCCACACCAGGAAAGCGCCTGCCTGTCCACCCACCTAGCTGCCTTCCCACCTGACTTCTCACATACCCCACTGACTCCTTGTCTGATTGCGTCCCGTCTCTTTCGTCTGCTGCCTATCGAGTTGCTTGGTAGTTCCCTTTGTCGGCGAATTTGTTCAGTCGTTCTAATTTGCAAAGCACTGAAAGACAAGCTGCAATGTTTCATGCGGACGTCTACGTAATGGATCGAAGCTGTCCATCAACCAATGACCTATGAAACTTCGAGACAGCCACGAGCATTTCGATATACTTAAGTATCTGCATACATTTCACAGCCGTTCGGGTCACGGAAGAAAACAATTGTTAGGAATGAGTTGAATATTTGATTCTGAAAACATTTCAGAAGGGTTGCAGGAAAGAATATAATTAGTGCACGAAGTAAGACGGTGGATTTAGAACTGCGGCAGAAAAATAAAGTGAACTTAGCAAAATGTTGAGTGGCATCACTCAGATTCATTCTCCATCACAACGATGTTTCAAGCGGATCATGTGAGAGGACATCACGTATTACTTGTCCCTTTCACGACGATAGCTCGTCTAAAAAGTCGCTATTTCTAAATCCTGAGATCGCATCATGTCCGCTGGCATTTTCCTGCAATTGTTCGACTCGATTCTACAGCAGCAACTATGATTTGTTTCGAGGAAAGGGCTCCTATACATTTTATAAATGGGTGTAGAAATCGTTGCTGTAACATTTGATGCATCAATTCTGTTACAACGCAAACGCTGTCATATGAATAGCATCTGAAAAAAAACGGAACATGAAGTGAAAAAAGAAGAGATAAGCACATAGCACAAATTTTTGGCTGAGAAACTCAAAGGTCGAAGCCACAAAATACAAAGTAGCGAATTTCTCATTTAATGACGTTCAGCTGTCACTTCCGTTCCAGATCTGTACCACATTCAGTCCCCAGTGTAATTCGTTACAGGATGACAGATATGAAAAGCAATTCGAAACCAAGCAAACCACCAAATATTTCATTCTGCATGAAATGGGCGTGGGTGCACTTCGAAACTATTTTAACTTCCTGTACCCTTACGCGCTTTCTCAAATTAAGCCTGCAAAAGATATATAATAGTGACACGGTCTTCGCTCATGCATCAATCTGCTTTTCACACGTCTGCCTGTGTCTGTTTGTAGGGCGGTTTCGAGCTGGAAGCCACTGAAGCTGCATCACGAAATTCAGTGGTGTAATTCGAACTAAAGGTCTATTCGCGAGGCTGCATTTCGCTTCCATACACCAACATCAAAAGAAGCTCTAGGTATTGAAGTTGGCGAAAAATTCTTATGCAGTTTCTGCCGGTCGCTTTCCCATTTGGTGCCAATCGGTGAAAGGAAAAGATAGAATCTTTTGAGGGAGGTTAGTATGGATATCGACGCAGTTCAAACACAAAGGTATTATTTCGCACACTTTGCTTGTTTCTAGGAACTTGCGAAACGGGCTTATCAGGTAAAGAGAATGCAAATGAACACATCGTGCCAATTTCTCTGGCGAAACTCATTTGTTTATTTTGCTTCTTTTAGCTATCACTTTAGTGCAGTGTTAGATATCGCTTCTTACTGCTTCACTGTCAGGCTGAACTGAATGGATAATTGAAGCAGGGCTCAAAGTTTCTTTAGATGTCAGCAAGTTTATCAACTCAGCGAGGCTATCTTGTTGAAGAAACTACAGAATATATGCCAACTATTGCTGCGTTGCCCCAAAGTGGTTCACCGTGTGGCGACACATATGATTTTATGCTCGAGAGCTAAATGGCCTCGATTTTGCTACGGCAAGCCGATTTTGGATGTCGAAATTCCTATTCATTATTGTCATAAACAGTTGGTTGCTCAGTAAATGAAGGGCTATTTAAAAACAAAATATGATGAGCACGTCAACATTTATAGGCAGTTCTGTAATTAAAAAAATTCTTTTTCGAAAAGAAATGTTATTCACGAGTCATTTGAAATAGCAGTTATTGAAAGTCATTTGAAAGTGGAAGGCATTTGAAAGCATTCGAAATAATTTTTAAGAATCAACGATGAGAAACGAAGAAAATTTTCTGCGGAAAGACATCAAAACTGCAGCTGTAACCTTTCCAGTTTTCATGGAAGCAGTGATAACTTCCCCAACGTGCCCAATGATATAATTTCTTCCGAGAATAATGCAATGGAAGTTTTTATGTGTGAATGCCTTCACTGATGTATCTCAAAATTCGAGTGAAACAACGATATTTCTTAGCTGTAAAAGGGCATTTTATGGCGCAATCGTAGTGATTGTGTGTGCACTCTGTACACATCAAACTTGAAGTGTCATTGGAGAGACAATGAAAACAGAATTTAGAGGTACGCAAATGAGAAGAAAACCGAGTTGATGTGTCACATCGCGGAACAAAAGATTTCTCGCTTCCAACATCACAAGGATATGAACGCAAAAGGACATAAAACATCAAAGAACTTGGAAACCCGACAATTGCAATATTCCTTCTCAAATGTTTTATGAAAACGTCGATTGTGTTTCGCAGTCGTCGGTCCAGATCGCCCATCTTCACAGCTGTGAATCTATTGAAGAAATTGTGAAAACTCAAAAAAAGAAACACTTTTGCGATAATGAACAAAACTGCATTCAGTACAATTGAAAGGCGCACAAATGCTCATCCACTCAGCGACAAAAACGAACAAACGTTTGCTTGGCGCATGTTCACATCGATTTCAACGCCAAATTTGCTTTGTGTATAATCCGGAAATTATTGCCCATTGAAAATAAAATTAACGAAATGGAGTTCCTTTGCAATACGCGAGGAGAGGGAACAAGCAAAAAAGAATCTCAAAATTGGATTGCCCCTCCAGCAAGCAATGAAAGGACATCGCTTTTGTAAATTCCCTCTATCAAAGCATTTTATGGCGACATTGCATCTGTACGTATTGACATATGCGCATTCGCGTCGCCAAACGTTAAACACTGAATCGGTGATTTTGAAGTTCAATGGGCGTAGCATGTATCAGAGGATTACTCCATATAGCACAAAGAAAGATGTTTTAGGCATTTAACCATATGAAAAAGCTGCCTGCATTCCATAGCAATCTTTCTTATCTTCACAATCATCGCGATTGAAAAGGTTGAAGCGCAACGGATGAGCTTGCATAACATGCATCTTCTTGTGCGCATGTGGAATGACCGAGCACTTGAAAGGTCAATGAGAGGAAGCAAAATGTGCAGAAGGATGCTGAAATATTTCAACCAATAAACGGAAAGTATGACCCCTACCCCGCAAAATGTCTCCAACGTCCGCCCTAAGTATGCATGCATCTGCGCATGTTCTTGCGTTCTTGTGGAAGAATGTGCACATATGAGCGCATCGTTTCGTGCGGGTATTGGATATCACCTGCCTGCGCATACCCGTGAGTGCTTGTGCGCGGTGCCCGTGTTTCCGTCCGTGCATGCTCACTCACGTGCACGCGCCTTAGTATGCGCGTGGGCGAATGCATGAGGGTACGTTGACTTGTGCGAGTGTGCGAAGTCATACGAGCGTGCGAGCACACATGGCTGCGTGTGCACACGTGTTCTTGTGTGCGTATGAGTGCGTGTGCATGTGAAAGCGTACGAGTGAGTGCGTGAGTGCGCGTGCTTTCATGTGCTTGTCCGTATGTGTGTGCCTGCATGCACGCATGTATATGCGTCTCGGTGTGCACGCATGCGCGCGTCCGCGTAGGCGTGTATGTGGGCACATGTGCGTGTTTGTGCAATGTGGCTGTTTGCAGCAACTATTTTTTCGGCGATTTCAAGTGTTCAACACCTGGCCCAAAGCGTGCAAGCCGCAGTTTCTTTCGTTACGGCCTACAGTTTGAAGTGGCCTCGTGCCTCGAGTTCTACCATGTTGGGTTTGTTCAGTGTGCTGTTGACATTCCCAGCATTCCTAGGAATATAAAAATTCCGTTCTATTCCACAGCCAGTCCAAAGTGACATAAACTGGATTTTTTCTCTGCTCGTTCCAGCATTCGACCGGCCGTTCTCCAAAAAAGCGTTGCTGCAGTTTTTCTTTCTCAAATGTGCTCTTGTAGTTTCATTTAGCAAAGCCGTGTTATGGTTATATAACGCTTGGAAGGGTGTACGTATGTCTCTGTATCAAATGGTTCCCGATCAGAAGCTGCTGAATCTGGATTGCGGATTTTAATGTGCAAATTGCGTCCACCGAATGGAATCATCTGCCCAGTTCATGCTGATCCACCAGTTTCAGTACGGACTATGGTCAGCCTTTAGTGCTAAATAAAGCTGCTACTTATTTTACTGCTGTCAGATGTCCCAGAAGATGTGCGCAGGTGACTGGATAAAGTAAATCGTGAGGTCACTGTATTGCATGTTTTTTGTTTTTTGCACATGGTTGGTGAAACTGATTGGTGAATCCGTGGAATGCAAAAGCGTCAGCTCCACTAGCATACCTTTCCACATGTTTTATTGCCTGAGCAACAGCTGTTTCAATAGAGCGGAAAATTGCACATCATACTGTGCTGGACACCTCAGCGCTAAGCGGACGAGCTGTTATTTGAATCGGTGGCGTAGGAAGAAGCGAACATCAGAGGCGAAAAAAAATGGTGTCAATGCGTTATGAATGGTGTAACAGTTTAGTGGAACGAAACACAAAAAGAGAGTTTTTAGAGTTGATAAAAACTCGTTTATGAAGGAAAAACGTTCCAGTTGTGGTGAACACCATCAGACGTGTGAAACCGCATTCAATAATTCGCTCCTGAATTATTGCTGTTACGTGAGGAAAATAGTAGTTTTAGTTCACGCAAAGGGCACGCAGTACTTTTAAAACAAGTTGTTGAACGAGATACACAAAATGGAATAACAAAAGGCTGCCGAAGAGATGTGAAGGGCAGGGACTGGTACATGCGACGAGATGGGGAGAGGCAGGGGGACGATGATGATTAAGGAAATAAGGACGATGAAGCCATATTCTTCTGACAAGGGCAGAGACTGGCGTATGCGACGAGACGGGGAGAGGCAACAGGATGAGGTTGATTAAGGAAATAAGGACGGTGAAGCCATATTCTCCTGAAGTTCTTTCTTATGATGCACTCAAGCAAATCTGTTTTCGCAGAGCGCAGTAAATACATGAACGATTGCACTCGTGTGTGCGCATTTCTCCCGCCTGCTAGTTTCCTTTCGTTAACGGACGAAACTAGAGTTATGAGTCCGACAGAAACAATGTTCACCGCAGGATTGCATTCTACAAGTTCTGTCAAGTTGACCTATAAACGTCGAATGAAATTGCAGATAATTGAATATGCCAAAGAATTTGCATCCGTTCTGCATGCGTGGAATTTCATTTGGACCGATTCGGATCGAAAAAGGCGGATGCTTCACAAAAGATTCGCCCCAGCATGCTTCATTATTTGTTGGCAGTTCGTGAATCAGTTGACCTGGCAGATGCAGTTCAAAAGCGCACATCGTGTCGACCATTTCCTCCACTCCTAAGCCTTTCTTCGAAGTAGCAGTTGCAAAATTTACTGTTCATGAGCAGTGCATACTGCTTTGCCAAAATTTTTGAATCTTCAGCACTTTGCTGATAGATTTCTATTCGAACAATAAAGCAAACGGGGTCACTTTTATAAGCTCAAGCAAATTTGCGTTTTTCATACGCATTGTGACGTCACCGCGTCTATGCATGATATGTGCATGTGTTGGTGTATCCGACAGTATTGCCTCCCGAATCATAAGAACCTGAAGTACGAATTTTGATGGCGGTGCAGTATGCCAGCGACCGATCTCTTATGCCAAGCTGATCTATCAACTTCCGCAGGAGATCACGTCATATCAAGCTGGCTAGACTACTGTACACATTTTGCAATGAGTTGTACTTCATAACGAATTGTGTATAAAGAGGCGAAGGAGCATATGCTTCATATATCAGCGACAAATAATCAAACCTTCATATCTGCTTGATCCAACGGCTCTTTCTCATCTCTGCAAAAGTTCCATTTCTTTGCTTTCCTGATTCGATTGATGAAAAATGCGCGCAAATATATCGCAACATTTATGCGCCTTAAACTCCTCCGATGCTCAAAGCAAGAAGTGATGTAAAGGCTTGCTATATGCTGCCCGTTACATTTAGCAGGTGTCTCCAATCCAGCTTCGGTGACTCCCAAATCTGGGCTGTTTGCGTGGGCAGGGCGAAGCACTCATGCCCAAGCACGTGCATATGCAGGATGTTGCTGCGAACGCTTACTTGCAAGCTTGCTGAAAAAACGAATCTTTCTCTGATGATTTCTACAAGCGGATGTATCAGTTATGGTTTGGGCAGCATTTTGTGCGCACGTGTATTTGTTAATTTGGCGTAAAATCGGGTAACTCGATCATTAGAATTGAAAATAAAAAACATAACAGTTGTATATGCACCTGGGTCGGATTTGATGTGCGTTTTCTTCTTCGTTTCAAACTTGTAGGAACTATTTTCAAATGCAATGAAGAACTAGGGACTGAAATTCAAGAACGGCTTTCAAAGGTAATGAAAGCATGATGAGAACTCCCTCACAAGTACAGCTGGCATCTGGTGTGACGACTATATTGATCCCATCAGTTGTTGCGAATTGAAGAACAGTTGTGTCCAATAAAGAAACAAAGATAAAATCTCACTGAAGGGCGATGCAAGATATCAAACCTCATATGTATGAAGGATGAAACATTCCATTCATTCTGACATAAAGGAACTGATAGCATGGCTTGAATGTTCCTCTCAGTTGTTTATGTTGCAGTTCTTAGGTTTATGAGCATATACACCATTGCCTATTCAGCAGCGGGCACGGTTTATTCGTTTCACTATTCATTCGACAAAATTTGACTTGTAAAGGTAGCAACTTTGTCGTTCAGAGGTTATCATTGTTCGGAGGATATCGCAAATCACTTGAGGCAGCCAGTATGGAGCACAATTGAGGACGACTGCCAGAAACTGTGAGTTGATTGCAAAGGAATCACAGCAGGCTTTCTGTAAATTCTATTGTCCAAACCGGTTTGGTTATTCCACTTGTATTCCACTTTCACCAGTTGAAACAATCGGTGAATGGCAAGTCGTTGATAATCCAGAAGGACATCGTTAGCCTGGCATAAAAAGGCCCAAGTTTATGGTGACGTTCGTTCCCAAGAACACTTTTTCGATGCAGGCAGAAGGATGAAACGCTTTAAATGCAAATGTAGGTGCATGGGGTTGAAAAAGTTTTCACCTCCTCAATGAGAGCGTGATCATACTCATAAAAGGGACGGGGAAAAGGGAGGAAGAAGTTAATGTGATTATCTCCATTTCACATTTATCAGCCAGAGTTGAGACAGCTTGCAGATTGATAGCTCAGCACTTGCGCATTAAACATCACGACTTGAAGACTGGCATGAAACACTCCTCCGTACTTCACTGACAGCTTTTAGACAAATTACTCTATCGCACGAAATTTGCGACTGGCAAAAAACAGTTGCGATTGCAGCGAAGTTTTTTCTCTTTGATTGCAACTAGCGATTTCTCATGCTGAATTCCTTATCTGCTGAATGAGAAGTGTTTTTTCGGTGTATGAGCACTGTCTTCGGCGTTCGAGTAGCATTTCAGCGCTACGATTACACACTGTGGCAAGCTTAACAAATCTGCAACTTCCTTCTAAAAACTCTTATTCAGAAGATGAAATTGACTCTGCTTTCCGCATCTCACGCGATCGTTCATTTGTATAAAGAAGCCCAAGTAAGGTCATGATATCAACGTCTTCTTCCTCCTTTCCCACATCTTTCTTGATTATCGAAGCTGAAGGGTGCATGTTATAGGAGAGCGCGCTTGATCTCTTCCACTGAGAAATGCACTAAATGAATAGTTTTCAGAAGCATATCCTCACCGTTCACTAGTAGACGTGGGATCACATATGATTCCAACAGACTCAGAGGCTGATGCGATATTATTTTCATGTCTGCGCACCGTGCATTCATGTCTGAGATCCAAGCAAGCTGCATAAAGATTCTGCTATTGTAATGTGCAGTATATTATCGAACTGAACTGATTGTTCTCTTAGGTAATTTCCGTTGGCCCTAATTAAACATCGTCCCTACTGGGCGTGATTGTGCTCCTCCTACTGACGGCCTTCAAGTAAAGAGATCATCAACGTTCTTCTTCAAAGAGTATCCTTGGGGGAGTATTTCTTTTTAATCCTACATATAACTCACATTGTTCTTCTTGTGATTTTTTACGGTGCAATCGTTATCTCATTCGTTCGGAGTATTCGCTGAAATTTTCCATTGTTGGTGATAAAAAGTTCAGCGATACTGAAACATGAGTAACATGAGTCCAACAAGAGATCAACAGGAATCAGCGCAACCGCAAAATCAATTTCTTTAGTTAGAAATAAGCTTTCACATATTCATCGCGATGCAGACAGGGAGAGGTGAGGGTCAGGAATTCACCTGGGAAGTGATTGCATCATTTGTTTTTTCTGATAACTCGCAAAAGACGATAGGTAAAACGTTTTGAAGCATCCATGCTTGGGTCATTAACCGCTGATATGAATGTGTATAAAAGTTAATTAATTGTACTCAATGATACGAATGGACTTCACTTTATTTCGCTTTAATTCCCATCGGCAAATAAGACTAACAGTTGAGAATAACTGTCCCTTCATATCGCTTCCAATTCCGATTCAAAGAAGAAATTGCAACGTCGCTTGACGGTTGACGCTTAGGCTCATTCCTTGCACGTTCGAATGCTGACAAGTCAATTTATTCTTGTTCCGTTTGGAAGAAGGTTCTCAACAAACTCCTTTGAATGCTGGGCGGAGTGACCCACTCGCACGGAGACAGCGGATATTCTTGGAGAGCACTTGCAACCAGCGACGTAATAGCCAATAAGAAACTGTTTGAGATGAACGAATTGATTCATTCTTCTCTTGTTTTTAACACCCTCTGCAAGCGATCGGTCGTTACTGAACATCATTCATACAGCGCGTTTCGTTTTAATCTGTCACAGTTATCAATTCAGTTTCGATCACAATGATTAATTACACAAAAACAGAGAGGTACTTTTGCTCATTAATGAATATTCGGCTATGCCTTTCAAATTCGATGAGGCCAATCGGGTGCATTGCACCGTAGTGGAAATCGTATGTTCTTGTATGCGTCACAGAATATCCTCGAGTTCGTTTGAAAACTGACNGACGAGGGCATATTTTGTTGGCTTTGTGCTTCTTTATGAGAATATATTTGCGAGCTTGTGATTGCGATAATTTCAATTTGTATATGGCGAAAGCTCTGCCGATAACATTTGGTCACATAGTCTATACAGCAGAGCATTTTTCAACCTGGGAGTTCATTCTGCAGTAATCGTTCTCTCTATGAGTTGTTCTGTATAGAAAGGCTTTCAACTTAATTTTTGTTGCAGAACGTTTCTAGTGTGGCCAAAGGAATGGATTAATTTGTTTTTGTAAAACTTGCAACGAGCACATACAAATTCACAGATACATAAAA
>JAARMF010002245.1:0-15980 GCA_022844705.1 Toxascaris leonina
TCCGTCAAATATGCAATGATGAAAATCATACCTTTAAAGGAAGGTAGCCAAGTCCAGACAGTTAAGCGCAACAAAATTCATAAAATGCACAACCGCCTCCGAAATATTCAACTTCTATCACCACTACTGCCGTTGGATTGCGTGACCGGTATAGAAGTATTCCGCCTCACTGACACACCGATGAAATTTACAAATGTCATAACACTTTGTGCACATTCCGAACTTTCCACTTCAGTAACATCAAATATCCATATAGCTGATGTCAATCGTCACGACGAAGCACACTGCCTCATGAAACATTTTGAACGATAACAGTTAAGCCACCATTACGCTGGATGAAACGTTCCTCAATTGCTAAGCGAAACAAAGACGATAACTGCGTTAAGTGATCAGTGGAGGACATTGAATGAGCGCAAATTTCCGTACAAATTAACTTGCGCATTTAAATAACATTCGATTTGTTGGCTGCTCGATTAGCTCGTCTAAGAATCAAGAAGCAGTACCGTCATCACTTCCAGTGCAAAATAAGCCCCTCTTCTGAGCACACGCATGCCATGTCAATACAGCCAAAAACTCCGATGTAAACGTACCTCTACGCTGAATAAGGGTCCTCTCAGAGCCTGTATTATTGTATTTGATGATGAGATTACACGCTGAGATATCGAGACCTTCCTCGGCAACCGAAGTCGCAACCAGAACCTTTCTCAGACCTGTATTGAAATCCTCAATCATCAGTCTTTGCTCACCCGCCGTTTGACCGCTAAACGACGACGACTGATTTGAGCCTATAATTAGAATTATCAAAGATTTATGGAATTTGAATTGTACATTTATATCAATTCAACGACACATAAAAATATAGGACAGTTTAAAGACTGAGAACCAGCATGGTACCATCGAAATGGCCTCCAGTAATATAAAAGCGCAAATCATCGATTATGAGCCTTGTCCCTCCTAGCGCATCTCCATAAAGCGAATAAAGTATCGAAATAAGAAAAAACTAACTGGTGACGAATCCGATCGCTCTTGGGCCTCCGTCCACGATTCTGCACTCATTGAGGTGTTCGGAAAGTTTCTCGGCAAGCATACGTGTCGTTACAAAGATAATAGTTCTAGAAGAAGGTTCTTTTGCGTACTGCTCCCGAAGGATATCATGTAGAAGGCGAATGATCTCTTTGCGTTCTCCGCTTTCATCATCGGATAGATGCAGCTCACTCATTTTCACGTAACCTGCAAGATTGCAAGGTCCAGCTGCAGCTAAGTGAAGTTAAGCTTCAAGGTTAAGTACAGGCTTTAGGTAAACCCCTCACTTCACTCACATAATGGCAATTCCGAGATCAGGTTAACTAGCTATTTGAATGGAGGAAATAAAATAAAGTCACTTAGTAGTCAGACACCTCTTCAGATACTGAAACAGTTACTGCCCGATATAATGTGTACCAAACTTATTTTTTATGATCGAACTCGACGAGGTCACCACTGACATCTCATTCGCTCACTGGTCCCAGTCTAGCTATCAAGGACGAGCCCCTGTAAGGTCGCCATCCATATAGAATGTACTATACTTATGATTCCCCACCAAAAGCTGGAACTGCCTGCAGTAAGCATTCGCCTTTGTTTATGAATTTCACGAACCGATCAGCGCATCACTGCTGCATACTGAAGCGAACAACTTTAAATGCTCTCCTAACGAGAAAATCCATTCGCTTAACGCTCAAGCCCGGAAAAAGAAGTAACGAGAAAGCAGACATATTTCCTACCACTTCGTTCACAACAGCATCTAAGATCGACAAAAATTTTGTAAACAGTAAACTCGGCCCTCATAGTATACCGACTTCCTTAAAGTATGCATGTATGATAATGCATTAAAGTATAGTAAAAAGTAGTACACAATGTTTGCGTGTGCAAAAACCACGCATGCTGTAATTTGTTATGAAGTAGTGCAGCAGGGTAGAGATTTCGGCTCTTCAAGAAAACTCGTTTTTTTCGTTGAACTTCTCTAGGAATGCGAAAATTTGGAACATCCCCTCGGATTCAGGCGGGGGCCAATACTGAGGTCATTGTTATCTTGCATAGAAAATCACTTTAATCGAATCCGACGAGCACTGAAAGCACTCAAGTCACTCGGTAAGCATTTCCACATTTAGTTAGTACTTAAAGTGCAGAGTTGTCTACAGCTCTGATGAGTAACCAGCCATTCAGTTAACAGCCCTCCAACTGTAACCGGTTCCCATTAGTGATAAAACACCCAACCTAAATTCAATACCTTAAAACTCGGTAATTAGCGTACTGTCCCTACTTCAGCAGATAGCTCCGCGACAACATTTCGCAGGATTCTTCATACAATTTAAGTCTAAAGATGCACGCCATCCACCGGCTGCACAGATCATGAAGCATGCCTTCCGCTACCTGGACCACCTAGTCCAATGGATCCAGCGATACAGCACTACAGTGAAGCTCATTCATGCGCCGCCTTGAAGCATTCCTATCGAGGTTCAACAATTCTTTTTCTACGAAAAGAAAGAACTCTCAAAAGTGCATACCCTCGAAGAGGCGTCTCAACTCTTTCTGAATGCCAGCAGCAGTAAAGTCGTTAGCGATCGCTTCATTCCTTACCTTGTTCGCTAAATAGTCGTAAGCGTACTTGTCCGGCAGAACGTCACTGAGCGTCAATGCTCGGTAGTAATACTGCAAAGATCACAAACATGCACCAAAAATGATGTTGAAAGCGCTCAGGAAATGATGTCAAAAGTTCATCGGAAATGATGCCACTAGATGGACCACCAGCATAAGCAAAAAAAAAGAGGAAAAGAACGCAGATTTCAAATGCCCAATCCTCTTGCATACCCATTCCACATGAGATTCTCCCTTCCCTTCAACGTTTTTCCATGCAACACTTTCTTGCTTTCAATTGAATCGGATGTCTGTGCGAGATCTAATGCCATTCACTTTACTTGCGCTGGAACCGAGTAAGAAATCTGTATATAGGAAGAGAAGGTCGGAAGTGGGAGGTGAGCAGCAGGGGGAGAAAGACAGGAAAAAAGTCTTTGCATGAAATGCCAAGGCTGGAAACTGCAAAAAAGCTATACATCAGTACACGAATTCAAACCTCATCAGATGTAATTTATACGCCACGAAATCTCAGTTGCAATCGGCTTTCCCTCCCCGGAATTAGTCAAAACCCATCAGCGGCGCAATTTTGAACTAATTAGCACAGATAACGCCACGTTCAAATCATTTCTCTCCGAAATTGTTTAAAAGCTTTAATGCGCCGAAAAGAGCTGACTTCTACGGCTCTGTTTAGAAGAGTCAACATTCCTCTTTCCCTCCTCCCCTCCCCCTCTCCCCCTTCCCTACCTACTGTCCCTTTCCGTTCAATAAGCGCATGTCTTCATGAAGCAACATATCACATAAGCAATGCACTCTTATACTGTTGTTGCAACGTTCCCGCGAAGAGGCATTGCTAGCACATTGTCGGGTTTACCGAATCTTGTGAGATTCGACAACAACATCCGCTAACTGAACGTCCCGGAGATTCCTCCAGGAATTCAAAATAATGATCTATCGTTTGCCGATCGGCGATGCGAGGAGAACCTTTGGCTCCGATGAGCATGATGTGGCCTTCAATTCTGCAATGTGAAGGCACCACAAGCAATTTGATCTCGCTAACAAAGCAGACTGGAAAAATGACGTACTCCTAGGTGATCAAGCATTTTTATCAGCTGGTGCTTGACACTGCCTCCAGGCATATCCGTTGAGATGCGACTCTTAAGAGCGCCTACGAAACTCTCGTAGCGATTCTCCGTTTGTGGTGGAAAATTCACTTCGTCCTGAATTTCAGTACAAAAATTATATCAACACTCTTTATAGCTTCAAGCTGCTTTGCATCTTATAAGTGCTTTCAGCAAAAAGGATAACATGCCAGCTCTCATAAGTATTCAATTCTGAATGAAGAACGCATCTAAACGCACAGGAGTTACGGATCTTATCATTTACTATTCCTTAATGAGGTACTTTTAAAACAGAAATACCATATCAACCACTCCCAAACAGCATAAAGCTTCTTAGCAAGCCATGGAGATTCTTTCTGAGCAAAAGCAAATTTAAAGAAAAAACCGAGCCAAAACACTGAGATGGGAAAAAAGCATTGTAATGCGACCACAGCTGCATAGGCGAGAACACAACAAATTTCATAACTTGAAAACTGCCATCCGAGGTTTCGGCCATAACAAAGAGTTTCCCGATGAGACATTTAACCGAACTCACGTTGCCTCTACATAAACTGTATTGAATCGCGTGAGGAAAATACGTAACATGATGATAGGAGAAAATTTGACTCCTATAATCTTTGCATTGTAATCATACTTGAATAGACGTTCAAGAAAAATGAAAATGATACTCTCAAAAGTTTACAATGATTTATGACCATCAGTCCATATCTTTTCCCCGTCCAAAAATAATGTTTATTAAACATGCCATTCTAAATTCCCCTAGCTTCACGAAAACAAAACAATGAGAGCAAAGACAAGAAGATTTGGAGAAAAATAGCTCAACTCTATTTAGAATATTTCTATTCACGTACAAAAAAGATCTCAAAGATTCAACCCACCGGTCGCAATTGGAGTGTTTTACGAAGATTTTCCAGTTCGGGGCGCATACTCGACTCGACTTTTGTCATGCAATTCTGCACCGCCAGAACGAACGTATTGAACTGTGGTCGACGAGCATTACGAACCTCTATAATAAAACATATCTATCACCTCAAACAACTATTGATTGCGTATTTCATTGATCTCACAAGATCTGAGATGAATATTTCATAGAAGTAGGTGAAACCACCAACAAGCTAGTTAAAAATGCAACACACTGATAACAACTATATGAATATTTGATGCATAAATTGTAACTGAACGAAAAAATGAGCAAACACATATGAATGTACGAGAGTGATATGTAAAAGTAGGCACAAAGGTATGTGTCCTAGAAACAATGGTGATAAAAATTTCAGTAGCACAAATACGAGATGCGAACTTAGTGATCAGACATTTCAACACGATACGCTATCAATGCTCAACCAAACGAAGAAATATAAGTTCGCATTTTTGTTCTTGAATATTCCGAAGAAACTACAGGCGCAATTTTCCTCCCCCTCTCCCCCCCCCCTTCACTCCCATTCCCCTTTCGTGTAATCTATAAATTTCACCCACGTCATACACATCATAATAAATTATCTACGCCAACTGATGCTTGATCACGAGATAAGATAAGTGCAAAAGAATGTAGCAGATTCAGATATCCATTCAAAGAGAACAAAACAACGAAAAAGTTGGATAAGAAAACACTAACAAGGAGACCTTCACATTGAACATGGATTTAAGAAACCCTAGATGAATATCGGCCCCATCTAAACGATACAACTTCCGTATAAAGCAAATTAAAACAATAAAATAAGAAAAGACCATCAATGGGAGGCGTGACGTGTTCTTGTAGGTTATGCAAATGCTTGCGCACCGTACTGATCGAGTGAGCAGACAGTTTCGCGCATAAATCCATCATGTGCTAAAATCGACTCAGTCTTAAATACCCACATTAAACGAATACAAATAAAAACAAGCGCGGAGTATATAGGTTTCCTCCGCGACCACATAACACAATATAGCAAGGAATCTTAAACCAATTCATCGACGACCTCCTTCAGTAATCTCTTTGCCTAAATAACTGCAACATACATGAGGAATACTCTTTCCGAGATTAGGTTTTAGGATTTAATCATTGACATCATGAAAATAAAACTTCGAAGAGAGGAAACAATTATGGGAACATTTTTAATATGCAAACTCAATCAAGCAAGGATACCACTGACAGAAAACTAAGGAAGTATTTTGTTATAGCGTGGCGATCACTTGAGATTATAAACATATGCTATTTCAGCATTAATGGCTCTTGTCATCATCAAAATTTTTGGGGTGGAATGGATGCCAATCAGAAGTCGCAGTCCCGACCTATTTCTTAAATTCTTTTCCTTGCGCTTTTACTTTTCGTTTTTCGTTCGACCTCTGGTTGTATCTCCTAACAACGTATAATATAAGAAGCATCTGCGGCATTATGAAAAGATAAATGAACCATCCCATAATCGACTAAGCACACCTTAACGACTTCACTCTCTCCTACGTCTTCATTAAAAGCTGATACCGTGAAATCTCTCCAATATTTCAGGTCCCAACGGTTCGAAAAAAAAAAAGGATTGAAAATATGGATGGTACAATTCCGCCTAATGAAAACACCATATCCATAATCGTTTATTTAGTGCCTCAGCCTCTCTAAACACATCTGAAACGTGGCGAACCACAATGAGTTGCCCTAGCGACCAACAGCTAGATTCTTCAATAAAGGTTAAATTTCTATACCACTGTGAACAACCAATAGACAAACAAGGAGATATTGAAAATATAGCGGAAAATTTGGCTTCCCCTATGATATGTAGCAGTGTTTTCAATTCGTGGTGCCTAGTTTTTCATCATATATATTCGCAGTTACATCTCCGAAAGTTCTGCGGCATTTTTACTAGTGATAGTCGGAAATAAACTGGAAGAAAACAAACACAAAAAATTCTAGAGAAAAAATATTTAAATATCTGTGCTTAGAGCAGAAAATGTATAACACACGTTCATCACTATATGAGTGGAATATATCAAAAGCTTACATCAAGAGCTGCTTCGACATTTGCCCTCCCTGATCCAAGAGGAAGTGATGCTGTTAAGCCAACCACTTGTGGCTTCGGGCCATCATAGTCGTGTAGCATTCGCATCAGCACTGCAAACAGCAGCAAGCAAATTTAGTTGGCAGCTCTTTCAAGACGACGAAGATGATAGCATGGCTTCATCCAGTATGCCATGTCAGCACAATAAGCGACCCCCGTGTGTTTGTCATCGTTACATATCTTGTGCCTAGCCCCTCTGTATGATTTCGCTTCTATTTCTACACGATCACTTCTTGCAGACAGAATGCTATATAGCAAAAAGCAAACGTAAACATTTCATTTCAGTGCCACAGACTGCTGCCAATGTTTCCTTATAAGGATATAACAGAAATGAACTCCTCCAACTTTTTTACGTACTGTCAAGTAAGGACCTCTCCTTCTCATATACGCGCATTATTGATGCGACGCATATTTGAATTTCGGGACATTTGGAGCACTACAATCCCCACTGCTAAACATTAGCAAATGTAGAACTCATCCCACCTTTCATCAGATTTCGATACCCTTACTTTCGCCAACATGAAAGTCCACTCTTCTCTTCAATACGTAAACTTTGACTTGCCCCAGACTACCTTCGACAGACGGGAAAATGTCCCAAGGAGCTCCATGCAAAACGGGCTCTTCGGGACTCAATCTTCTACAGTGATCGGTTCTACTAGCATTCATAGATCAACACTATTTTCATAACCGACTCGTCGGTACCGACCGCGTGTACCATTGCGTGCTCTATACTAAGATGTGGAAAAGCGCACCATGATAGGGATGATCTCCGTCGCAATGATGACACTCATCAAAGACGAACAACGTGAAGTCGTTAAAATAAAGACGATCATCCTTTCGGATACTTTTCAACAAATTGCTGGAAACAGTTGAGATAACAACTGACATAAAATATGACAAATTTCAGTAATAAAATAGCTCTAATGAAGATAAAACAAAACTGCGCATTAACCTAAATAAAATGGGCTCGACCACAAATAAAATACGCTCGAGCTCAGGCGAAATGAGCGCGTCCCCAAACAAAATGAGTTCGACCTCAAACAAAATCAGCTCATACAGACGAAAGAAATGATAAGCCATGAATCTTACAATTAAACAATCTTTCAACACATTTCATCGCTTAACAGTTCAGCAAATACTCTCGATTCCTATCCCTTGAGTGGAATACTGTAATCAAGGATTGGTTTAAACCAATGCTGCACATCAATCCAGAGGAATCGATGACCTTTTCATCAACATCTTCATCTTCAGCGACAATTAACAGTTTTTTTCGAGTCAAAACATTACATAATTACAATGGATAGGATAGGACCCCTCCACTGGCTTTTTCAGAATTTTGATCTAATCTGAAGTCACTTCTACCCCACATGTCACCCCACCCCACCTCCCCTATTAAATTTTTTTTTTCTTTCATGGCATCGCTACCCACAACAACTATCCATCTAGTCAACCTAGACAATACTGAGAAGTTCGTTTTGTACGGAGACAGCCGGCACTGAACGAAAAAAAACGTACATGAATATCTGTGGAGTGAATATTGTCACATGACTAGCAAGCACGAACGGCGCTCGGCCATCTTCATCGACGCGTTCACTACCGCTCAGACCCTCTACCCAGAACATTTTTCGCAGATATCGATTCAGCGCCAAACTTTGTTGCTCCACTAGTGGCACCGTTGGTACAAGCATCGCTACCTGTGGAACAATTTCTGTATTCCACTTGACCTCGTCTTACGTTGCAAGACGAAACACAAAACGAATAACGTCTGCAATCGATAACCCATCTCACCTAAGTTTTTTTCGAGAAAGTAGGCAGCTAAGGAAAGCGAATGGTAGAGAAGATGGAGAAGCGAACAGGAGTATAAGCAGTGAGTGAAGTCATATTGCAGGTATTCGTGGTATTAAGACCACTTTAAATCAAATTCCAATATTATAAATTAATAAATTCCATCCTGAAAATATGCCAATCAGTGTTATGATTTCCAAAGCAGAGAAAAAAACAAAAGATATTGCAAATTATAAGCAAAAGAGAAGAAGAGAAAGAATGAAAGCTTACTCCTCAGACTTTAATAACTGTTTAGCTACATAATCATCTAAATATTCTTTTGCTAAATTAGCTCGCTCTTCTTGTCACAGCTCCAATTAGTTTTTATGTCTTCGCTTCGGTGTAGAATTCCTAATGCATTCACTCTGCAAACATCCTGTGCACTGACAATGTATTTGACAATCAAACGCAATGCCAATGAACAATGCACAAAAAGCATCTTTTAATCGACTAGTGGTAACGACTGAAGAATCTTCTCTACTTTTGGAAAATCACCAGAAAATTTATAGAATTGCCTTGGAAGCTTAATAGCCTTAACACTCACTTCTTTTGCTTATTTTGCCTTGCTTACTCCACAGACTGAAGGCAATCCGTATTAGGCATACAGCCTCCACATGGATCCTAGAAGCTGCATTCTTTTGCACCACTTACCTCGTGAGGGCAATTTGCGGACTTTCACCAGGCAAAATCCTCTTTCTCTCCTATCCCGTGAGCATTGAAATAGAGCTTTCCCGCAATATTTCTTTTGAATAGCATAAAACAGCAAGAGGTAGGGAGCTACGGAAGAAAAATGGATCTTGATGATGTGCACTATGACTTTTTGCTTAACTAGCAACTACTGTTGCCTCTGGAACGTCTTTCGCAGATTTGCAGCTATCAGTATCACATACCCTCGCAGTCTCTCCAGCATTCTTTTTCTCTTGTAAATGATTGCGGATGATATAAGTGGCAACAATTGTCTTGCCCGACCCGGTCGGCGCACAGATGATTGTGTTGACACCGCGACAAGCCGCCTCAACCAATTCTTCTTGATATGGACGTAATTCTATCGGCTCGGGATCTGGTACCAATGCCAAGTGCTCATCAGCTACAAACACAAGAAATAAGCACAGTTCAAAGGTCACAACCACACCCACCGTTAAAAATCGACAAACAAATCATGCCAATTCATCATTTCACATCATGTTCTGGAATGCTTCACATGATGCTGAGTTCCTTTCTCACAAAATTTTCGAGGTTGTAATACAAAACTGATTTTAGAAACATCCACAAATCAGCAGTGCCTATAATAAGAGGCATAAAACCCTACATCAACCACATTCGTACAACACGAACAGATAAGCAATGAGCGGTCGAATAACCAGAATCATCACTCAAAATCCGATGGCTGGTATATGCTCACACTCAAAGAGAGGAGATGACGGTCTAAGTAAGACCACGCCATTCTATCTAGCGAACTGTAATAAACAACTAACGAAATACTTTAGGAAATGATCACCTTCTAGCATACTTTCCACCTCGGCTCTGAAATGCAAATCTGAAGCACAGAGTCAGATCCCAAATCCAGGTTTGGACATAGAATTATGAGTGATAATTTTGCATATCCCGTTTTACCAACAAAATGGCTCTTCGCTGGCTGGTTAAAAAGCGTATGCTCTGCTCATGCTTAGTGGCTATCTCACGGCTTTAATCAACCTCAATAACACAGCAAAGGTCTACTTTTCTTCGCTTGAGTTTCATAGCTGTTTGCTCGTAAAAGCAACTTCAATAAAACGAAGCCTATAACCAATCATCCACTCTCAATCAAAAAGCTCACCTTTCAACCGAGTATAAAAAATACGAAACCAACGACATGGCACCGGTACCGAACTGCTTCATAGATGAAATTAGCCTTAAGCATTACTTCTGAGATTAGCGCAAACCAGTAAGCAAACACCCAGCTTACTACTTCGGAATAAAAAAAAGCTCACTGAATGCTTTAAGCCGATATTTTTTATAACGTTCTTGTGGACGACAGGGCCGATTCAATGCCTCTTCAGATTCAACGGCGATTGCAAGCATCATTGAGCTATTATCGGCTATATCCTCTCTAGTACTGTCGATTGCTGTTCCTCCCATACGCTGTTTCACCTTATGAATCTCTGAAAAAGGTTTTATGTGTTTCTGCTAGCATACTCTACAACATTGCAATACTCAATAAAACGCTATTAAAAATAGCATTAGCAAGTATTCACAAATCTCTAAACTTATGTTGCTTTACGCATCCATCAACACCATTCTAGAAAGAAAGGGAATGAGATGTCCTCACGAAATCCACTCTTCTTATTTCACCTTCCTCTCCCCCCCTCCGCTCCTGAAAACAACAACGCTATCCCTTTCCTAATTTTCAGGTCTCTCCTTTGAAAAAAAAAAGGACCATACTTTCCCTCTACTTTACTCTAGCAGCCGCTAATTTAGTTTATAAGAGTTTCTCTCCTCATTTTATGTGGCAAAAACCTACCCATCTGAACCTTGTAGTCGGGGTCGATAAATTCAGGTATTGTACGATTAGCCGAATCGAAGCGACACGCATCTAGATAATCGAAATACCACTCGGATGGATCACATCCCTTCTTCACCACTCGCGGAAGTGAACGCATTAGATAGCACGACGCCCGCTCATACACTCAAAATAACACCAATTCAATTCGGAAAGTACATATACAGCAGACGTGGCAACAAACAGCTTAAATGCTGAGCTGCTCTCCACAACATTCCAACCTCCCCTCTCTGCTTAATTACGATCACCACTTCTCGTGCTGGTCGGAGATTGCAAAGACGGGAAGGATGACACCGATCATGTCATAACATAGCTTCCTCAACGAAAATTTCACTGCTGTTTGCAACGACCAATTCTGCAGAGGATGGCAGTTGGTTGAGCACGGCGAAAAAGTAGGGAATGACTTGAATGGGAATGAAAAATGGAAAATCCTTCAGTGTTCATTCTCAGGTAATACCCCTCCTAAACGTCAACAATCCAAAATTGAACGATCAATGTATTGGTGAAGCCACTCTGTGCGAAAAGCGATTTTTTTGGTGGAAGTAGAAATCGTTGAGATAAATGTGCGTAGTAATCCGAAATCAATGAGGTTCCTAAATACCAGCAGAACATAAAATTAAGAATTTGAAGCTTACGCTCGACTATTTTCCAAACAACTACCTCTGAGTAGCATCAACTGTACCACTCAATATAAATAAAACCCTCATGTTATCCCAATACAGCAATACAACTTGAAAGACGACGATGATAAGAACGGTACAGTTCGGGCATGGCCATTTACTTGTGAGTACAAAGAACCAAGCTGAAATGTTGGCTTTCTTTGATCGAAGCTAGATTTCTGATTAGAAAAGTGATAAAGATCTTGAAGATCAAGTCATATGCTTTGATCTCACTGCTTGATTGTCACGTTCTCTGAGCTCTTTTCTAGGTCTATATGATTCTCCCGTACCAATGCTCAATTCGAATGTTTGAAGATCGTCCACACTTAAGTTGTTGATATACAATATGAATGGTGAGGAATTAACTGATATAATCAATTCAGATGAAGGCCTAAACAATGTATCAAAAACGATGATACAAAGTAAACCATGTCTAATTTCTCCCCATTCACTCTGCTAATAGCTTTCAAACTCGAGAGAATTAAATAACAAAAAAGTGCAGCAAAAGCAGTGAAATTCACCACTGTGCAGCCAGCAGCTCTATTCCACTTATCTTTTCATACACTGTAAATCTGCATTTAAATTACTATCAATATACGTTTCTAGATGCTTGTTCACGTCGCCGCAGCTGAAATGGTTTCCTATTCGATAGGGCTTCATCTGTTTGGCGACTCACTTAGCCAGTCGTTCGGCCAACGAGCATAGAAAAATAGATGAATATGAAAAGGGTGGACTCAAGAAACTTCGCAGCTTAGGCGGTAATACGTAAGATGTAAATATTCATTGTTAATATCCCTTTCGTAAGACCGAATGATGTTTCGTTCATCTTATGACACAGTGCCAGACTTATAAATTCTTCTAGCATCCCTACCGATTAGCGACACTCAGTAAATATCTTACTAATATAGATATGGCAACATACATTTGTTAACCATCAATTCGCGAACTTCTTTCACGATATTCTCATATTCGGGCTGACCGAAGCGATCGCACAGAGGTATCGGTTCAAGCGTTTTCGTTATCATATCCATTTTCATCGGATCACCAACGAAGAACATCAAATAATATTTCAGCGAATCAGGTACAATCTCTTCGTTCACCAAATCGCGAAGTGAAGGATCTCCTTTAAAAGTGCATTATAACAAACAAAACCACACATTATAGCTACCAAGATATTATACTGCCCCTAGTCAATTTAAAGCTCAAGTTCACTGAAAACGAAAGGAACTCTGTAATCATAATTTGCAACCAGCATATACGCCAATTGAGCTAGATAGAACTGGCCAAGCGATAAAAGAACCCCCCTAAAGTCGCCCCTCAAAGTTTATTATTCATTTGCTGTAGCACTTTTCCGAGAATACCTCAGTGGCCGATATGGTATCCAACTTTTCTTTCCTTTCCGAGTATTTGCACTGCTAGCTGACTGCTAAGTGAGGTCGTCATAACTGTCAGTATTTGAATATCACAATAAACCAGCTACCCATCTTCGACAATGGATCAAAAACCAATGATCCAAAAAAAGGAGAAAAATTGAGTTTGTCATAATATAAAATTTGTAACATTTACAACGAGAAGCTCACTTCCGCTTGCGATTGCCATCAATTTATCCATTTCATTCGGATCCTCGCAAATATTTTCCCAGACTATTTCCGCGAATTCTTCAAGGTTTTCTTCCTTAGCTCCAGCCAGTTTCGTCAACTCCGCCTCTCCTGAAACGCTTTTTCCAACAGTTAAATGGCAGTCTCGCTCTCCTCTCTGAACGATTTTACAATATCAAAATTTGTGCATCAATCACAACAACACCCGTCTGAAAAGATCGCAATTCAACTAGGAAATTGCACTAAGACGTTCCTTACTCATCCATCTTTTGGTAGTTCAACGAAGCATCTTTTGGTAATTCATTCTTAGCAGCAAAACAGCTGGAAATGTAGAGGGCTAGGTGGGTGATTAATTATTCGCCACTTACAACCGTCTTAATTGTGAAAGTGAAAGCCTGAATGTGGCAATAAGCAAGAGCTCTATCTATCTTGTGCATTTTCATTTATACACTAAGGAAATATCTGAAGAGGTGACGATGTTAAATGGGAACGCTTTATGCATCTTATTACCCTCGCTGCTTACGAAGGCCGAACGAACAAATTCCCGGCAAAATCTCATCCCCTTATCATACATATCACATTGATCACATTGAACAGCTGTGATTTCATCGACCCCGTCGTTGTCTCCATCGATGCAGATGGCAATTTTTTCATCTTTCTCGATCCTGAACTCGCCGCGTCCAAGCAGTGCTATGTAGAAGTCGAAACCCCATCTTGCTGGTAGTCTGCTGCGTTCTTGCATTCCATACTGCTGTGGCCAGTAGTACATCGCCTGGTGGCCGGCCTGCTGGCGACGTAGGTTTCGGTTATTCGGAGTTTCCTTCTCCTAGAGTTTCTTCTTCCACGAAGTACCTGCAAGGCAGCAGGGGCTGCATCTTCTTCGGCGGATCCTACTCGCCGTGATCCGAAACCGTCAGTGGGTAATGTGACCCATTTTTTNCGCGTCCAAGCAGTGCTATGTAGAAGTCGAAACCCCATCTTGCTGGTAGTCTGCTGCGTTCTTGCATTCCATATTGCTGTGGCCAGTAGTACATCGCCTGGTGGCCGGCCTGCTGGCGACGTAGGTTTCGGCTATTCGGAGTTTCCTTCTCCTAGTGTTTCTTCTTCCACGAAGTACCTGCAAGGCAGCAGGAGCTGCATCTTCTTCGGCGGATCCTACTCGCCGTGATCCGAAACCGTCAGTGGGTAATGTGACCATTTTTTAAGTGTTGGCGCCCCACCGCCAACCCCCAGTCACACCCTGATGAATTTCGCCGTCGGTCGGTTCACGCCTGCTTATTCTGCACATTCTCAGGCGACCGTCATATCTGACGGTCCTTTCGCGACCCTTCCACCACATCGAGCTGAGCAATAGGAAACACGACCGCTCAGCAACCGCCAACGACACCCGTCATACATATGTAAGCTGTTGCAGAGGGGGTGTTTTTTATTATTTGACAATACATATCATACATATGTATTGTCAAATAATGAAAAACACCCTCTCTGCAACAGCTTACAAGCGCCTCTGTGGCATATACGGCAAATAGCATATGTCTACTGGACGTGACTATAAAATTTCATGTATCTCAGTGAAAAACGAAAATGCAGTTCTTGTTTTATCGGAAATGAAACGCGAGAAGCTCCGACAACTTGCCAGATCTCTAGAACCCTAATCCTGCTACAGGCCTAAGAATGATCGATGTCGACTTTGGCTTCACGTGACTTCCACCACGGAAACACTGATTTCGTACTGCGCAGCTGAGAGAAGAAAACTGCACTCATTCTTTTTAGCGAATTGTTCAACCATCGAAAGAAAGAATTAAAACATTATATGACAAGACATAAATAAGGGAGATATAAATTCTCCAATTTAGAGTCAACAGATGAGATAAGGGAAACAAAAGAATAACGTGACATGACTTGTGCGCAATGTTCTTTCCCTAACCACGCCACTGTGACAAGATACTACGTAAATAAATTTCTACCAAGAAAATTTGAAAGGGTGGGGAGAGGGGGAGGGGGGAGAGAGGAAGCTGTGATGTGAAAAAAATGCATATCACTAAGAGGAAATGAACTAACTTTGAGGAGAAATAAACAGCTAAAGAAAGGAAACAGCGAAGGCAGTTGGCCAATATGGATTGATCTAATATGCTAAACACTACATTTCTTTTCAACCTGCATCTCCATACCATCAACTGTGGTGTACGTACATCATTTATCCTATCAGTGCTAAAACTACTCAAAAAAATGGCTAAGAAATTTACCGAGATAGCTTCTAAGCTCCAGAAGATCTTCTTTACTGGCAAACGCAGCTTTCATTATCTCGTACTTATATAAGCGATAATGACCAGCTCTGAACGTTGCATTCTTGGCCAACTAAAAACATATCATTGACAGATTAACAACTCCGCTTGATGCCACGATGAACAAAGCAATACGGAAAAGGATACAGCAGAAGCACTTAGCTACATATCCAGAACAAGTTTATTTTCATAGACCGAAGCGGATATTGCAGAACTCACGCAGCTATGAGACGTGAAAGCAATGAAACGATAAATACCACCTCGAAACGCCTGATACACATTTCTGGTTGCCCTCAAGCAGTTCGATGAACTCAG
>JAARMF010002246.1:3755-15838 GCA_022844705.1 Toxascaris leonina
AAGCAAACATCTTTTACTGCTGAATTACTAGAACTTTGATTTTCCTGGTAATTCTCAAACCCCAATTTTGGATTAAATCCAGGATTCAGTGAACACTCGCCAACTTTCCCACGAGAAAATGACGCTTGGGAGCGACCTGAAAAGTGCAACTGCTTTATAGCCAGTTCAGCGTTGCAAGCAGAACAAATGAGACCAAAATTGAGCATGGTAATGGCTTTCCTTGGTACGTTCACTGCATATATGCCGCGCTGTGCTTTTGATCCTTCTTCAGCCATCATGTGAATGATATAAACTGATCAGTGCGCAACCTCGTAAGTGTGCGAATCAAATGATACGAAATATTCAACTTTCGTGGCGCATACGGTTCATTCTCATAGCTTCCAGAACTTATGATTCCACAACCAACTTGACAAGTATCTATCACTGAAATCCGCTAATACCCATGGCAAGGCCTCCCTCAACTGGCGCCTTTCATCAAATCACTGAAAGCATAAGCTAATTTCGCACGAGGTTCTAAATACTCATTGTGATCGNACAAAGTCTGCTGTTCTCAACCACTCAGTGGATTTTTAGGTGCATTTCCTCATTAGAGAGAATATTTGGATATTTGCAACTATATGCGGGCAATTTTCTGATGCTTTCGTCGTAAGAATGGTATTTATGTGCAGAAAGTTAGTGTACTGGACTAATCTCTTCTCATGGCGAATGATTTCAAGATGAGTGAAAATCAGCAAAAAAACTTAATTCCTAACGTCACAGATTCGAGGATCGAGATGTTGCTTCCGATGAGGTTGAAATCTTAGACGATATAGCATGTTAGCTAACTAAGCTCCTAAGCTCACTTCTCAAAAGATTAGTTCGTAAATAGGTGATACATGACTGCCTTATCCGAGATATTGCGGTCTACAGCCTCAATACGGTCATCTGTCTCAAAATCTTCGTCAAGTTTTCTTACTTTTCGGTTCGATTCCACTTCAAACACTTAACTCCACCGAAAATATTCCCTGTTTTGAGTAATCCACCAATGAATTGCTTTGTTCCTTCTCAAACAGCGATCAAATTTATCAACAGATTTAGGCAGACTTTTTTCTCGAGATCGACATGAGTGGAGTTGAGATAGACAGACAACGAACAAATATAAAGAAGACGCTGATCAATTTTCTAATCCATTAGAAACGCCTAGTAGAGAATGTATTATCGGACTGAAGTCGTCAGAAATGTTCTTCAATGTCCACAAAGTTCTGCAAGAAACATCAGTAATTTTACCTTCTAGCCGTGTAGACACAAGCTCCGAATCCTAGAATCATTGCAAGTGCATAGATAGCACTTTCGATTATGTAGCTAATTTGCTCGGGTGTATATTGATGTTCCTCATCCCCTAATGACTGCTCATCTGATGAGGTCATCGTATGGCGTAGAAGAGATCCTGAAATCAAAAGAGATGTAAATGTGGAGCAAAAAAGACTCAAGTTGTTTTCAAGCGTTCGAACAACTGCATTAAAACTATGCCGAAAACAGTCGAGAAATGCTGCAGAAGCAAAAGTGGCGATCGTGATGGCATACTGCATTCATTTTATTGACATAACAAGGCGACACGACGTCCTGAGGAAGTCGATAAGGAACTGTTCTCAAAGCTCTGCTCAGGGGGAAGCATGCGACACGTTGTGTTTACAAACATTTGCGGCGAGTGAGCACTAGAATCACAATTGTTAGAGTAGTTCTTCGTGCATGTACTTTGCTGATGGGAAAGCATTTCACTTGCGTCGCTGACAAACCGGCATAATGCAATCGGCATAATGAGAGCATTTGAATCGCAATATCTTCAGAGCAAAAACAATATGTGGGAAATAATCAGTCATTTCAGGATGCAAACAGCTATCGTTGTCAGGTTCGATGCCACCGCAGGAAAAAAATTATAAATTTGTTCTTGCAATAAGCTGCTCCTAGATACAAATATTTCCTTACAGGAAAATGCACTTTCGACTATGAGCATTTGTCACATCGATCTATCCCTTTTAAAGGGAGACGCGAAATATGCACTATTACGCTGCTACTTTAGACGATCTTCTGCACTTTTTAATCACAGCAATCGTTTGTCGCTGAGGAGTTAATGCAATACTTTGCCCAAGTCCAATGATAGATGCGTCGCCGAGGTGGCTCAATGAGTGCTAACAAGCAGCAATTCGAGTTCGCAGTTCATCAGCGACACGCAATCCCTTCATAATCATTCTCGTTCAGATGGCATAATGCGATGGCAACATAATGAAGCACAATGCCACTCGTGAAGCTCAACTTTGATTGACGTGCACTTGTCATCGATGTTGTGGTTGGCCGAACTGCGTTATTGCATTGTTTCAGTGTGCGACATACGTTCGATCCACCTTGAAGACATGCAAAAACATCGAGCACAAAGGGCGACCTCATCTCACTGCTTTCTCCGCGTTGAATATTTCCCATTTCTCTAGAAGCTGACTTCCACGCACCATTACTAATAAATATTTCCACACCCGTGTGCAATCAGAGGATGGTAAACGACTGATCTGAGAAGGGTGAAAAAACCATTACAAAGCGCTAATTTCTGATGTGACTTTCCGACCACGTCCCCAACATGAACCATCGTTGAAATCTGGTTGCTGAAATCTGTCTGCACATCCTCGCAAGTCGAATAGATCACCGTCAAGAAGAAGCCGCACAGGATTTCTCTCGAAATAATTTCTCGGAACCAAAAGCAACATCAAAGGCTCTATGGATCCTAACCCATCAGTGTCACTGCTTCGCTATTGCATCCCTCGTCTTGACTATTAGTTTGAACACTTGCTATTGGTGTTATCTCATAACAGATTATTGTCCTCGATATCCGAGTTATTTCTCCAGTGCGTTCCAGATCTAAACACTCTTTGATGAAAGCAGAAATCAATGTGTCACTTTCGGCCGCTACGGTCGACATTCCTTCTTGCGAAAGATGAATTGCATTTTAGGACTCTATCATTATGATTGGCCTCACAAACACAGCATGTATTGTAAAAGGACGTCCGAAATCAACTTTTCTCAAAAACTTATTGTTGCTAATTTTGACACACAACCTGCAGCACAACATTTCTCATTAACTGATCGAGTATGAGATGTAAACGATTCCGATTAAACTATATTCAGATGGTGACATGAGAAAGCAGAAAAAGAAAGAAACCATTCAGACGCTCCCGGATTGTACGATAGTTTCTATGGTTTTTTTGCAAAATTGGACAATGAGACGTCACATCTGTATTGATGAACATGAATATGGAAAACTTGAACATAAATATAAATGTAGACATAGATATAGATACAAACATGAATGCAAATATAAATATAAGGGTGACGGAGCGAATATGTGGCTGAGCAATCTATAGCAAACATGTAACGATAAGGGCGGCTAAACGTAAATTTGAGCGAACAGTGGAATACGAAGGGATCCATATGTAAAACAGAATCAGCTTACAATTTTGACACTGAGGCAGATTCAATCTGTTGGTTAAACCGGCCGATTCATTGGCACACATTTTAACCTACCTATTCATATAGAGGCGGTAACTTGCTGTGAGAGAAAAAATAACAAACAACGCATATGATGCAAGTAAGCGATCGTTATATGCTCCAACATTTATTCCTGTTCACTATGCAATCACAGACTTGTTGACAATGTTATTTCATATTGAAAGACCCGTATTGTACTTCCACAAACGAAGCTGTTGACTACTATCGACGTTAGTTGAATGTAATATATTTGGCTTGTTGACTTGATAGCGTAAACACATGTTCTCACTTTAAAAGAAGCATGTGCTAAGAAATAAAGAATGGACGAATGTGATGACAGTACCTCAAAAGTTTGATGAGTTAACGCTTCAGCTATTACACATCGAGATTACTGCATTGTTGTGACCGCAAGTCAGTGACCCTAATTTTGTGGAGACAATACGGTACAGAAGGAAAGACAAATACAGTAGCACGCCGAGATTGACCTAGTGTTGCGCAATGTATAATAAAAAGTAAGCAGCTCAATATGTTCACATCAAATGGAAATTAAGTTTTATGCGGACTTAAAATGGAGAGAAGTTGAAGTGAGCTTGCAATTAGGGGAAGAAAGGCGCCAAACATGGGGATATTCGTTGGCGACTGCCGATTGAAACGGGTGCCGCTGAAGAGATGTGAATGGGATGCTGGGTTCTGATTGTGATTGTAATGCTGTTCATTGGTGAGATTATTAACCTGCTCCACGTGTATTAGTAGAAATAGGTGGGAAGGGACAGTAACGGGGGAGTGGGGGAAAGACGGATGTGCAAATTGCTACTGAGAGTAGTTTATAAGAGTTCCTTTCCGAAATCCAGGGGACTTTTACCAACAGAAGCCTAAAGAGGCAGCGCTACATTTAATGAAAGGACGAGCAATTCTCCTGTTTCAATAGTGTAATAATAATGGAACGATAGACACATGTGGGGCTGCAGTAGGCATAAGGGCAGCGCGCATGATGTAAGTGCTTTAAGTACGTCCAGGGGCATTGAGATGAGTAATACTAAAGTCCACACTCATCAAGGCAGATTGAGCCAATTCCTTCATCCACTCTGTTTCTAAAAAATGTGTCACACAGTGAACAACTGCAAAAACAGATGCGCCTTACACGGCATATCGATGAAATAGACTGAGAAGGTTGTTTGAGATCTTGTGAATTGCACATTTTTCGTTATTGAGGGAAATCGGCAATATATGTGGTAAGAGTTGAGACCACAAACAGCCCTTACAGCATCATATGAAATTATGACAGATTTGTGCATTGAAATGAAATGTAATTGGAATAGAAGTTAAAATTGGATTCCGCAGATAAATGCCATAGCTGTTGAAGGCTGCAGAAATGAACACAAAGGAAAGAGCGCCAGTTGCTATCATCCTAGTAGATCTAATGTAATATCCTTTCTCTTCAACTTCAGAGTTCTCGCGCTAGCAGCAAGGACAGAAACAATACAGGTAAGCGGCAGCTACACTCACGAGCACGCAGCCATAAAATCAAAGAAGTGGAAGCTATGAGATGATCTTAAACCGCGTACTATGTGTTATACGCTTCTCCGCTTCGTGGAGACCGCTGACGAGTCGTGCTCTGGAATAGCAGTGGCGAGGCTTTAAACATTCGAACAAGCAGGTGCATGAAACTGCTGAAGAATAAACACATATAAACATGTGATGAATGTGACAGAATACAACCTTGGCGAATTAATAATTAAGACCGATAAAACTGCGCAGACCAAAGTTTCTCTGCCTGTGATCAAACGCCATCACAAATGAAGCACTGATAGCGTTCTCAGCTAACGCGATCCACAGATGACCACCTCCAATTTGGAAGGAATGAACGTCGGCGCCCAGGACAGGAGTTCCGCAAACACAGCAGCAACGATGCACATATCTTTCTACTCCTGGAACACCCTAGGAGCAGCTGTCAACGAGCCCTTCAACTGTTCTGAAATATTAACTAAAATGGAAGAAGGCTCATCTGTCACCCGACACTGGAGGTGAAGATTTCCAGGAGAGATTGAAATAATAGTTATGTCACCTTCTAAGTTCATTCAATCTGCCCCCCAGTTGGAACCATTTGCGCATTTTCCATAATCTTGATTTCAAAAGGACCGAAAATCGCCGTTGAACTGTGCAATAAACGGAGTCTTTCAAAACGCAGTTTGGAGTGCATATATTAGTGCAAGTTTTTTCATCACGAACAGAGCGACATTTCAAGATACATGTACTAAGGTGTCGAGATCGTGATCGACACCAGCAAATGGCAGCAGCTTCAGATATGGCTGGAGTCATTTCTTATGAGAGACATTGAGGAGCAGCTTGTGACATTCGTGAGCTGAATAGCGAAGCTACTATTTGTTGGAGTTATCAGCAAGCAACCGCCTAAATCTCTCAGCAGAATCTCGTAAACGACATGCCCTCCAACGGCTCAAACTGAACGGTATACCTTTATGTGATCGGTAAAAAAACTCATAGCTGGGTAACAGATTCAGGTGTCATTCACGTGAGCCACAAAGTGTTTAGAGCAGAGCGGGACAATGCAAGAGGTGAGATACGAATTCCGCTCATTCGTTGTAACGAAATATGCACCTCAGTCGCATTTGCTCTCGGCGTCATTTTTCCATCACTTGCTAAGCAAATTCGATTTATTGAGTACAAAAATCACTCCCGCTTCCTATTCCGATTCTTTTTCTCAGCAATTCACTTTTATGGTGTTCGCATTCCCTCCAAGCACTTCTAGTCGTTTTCTATACAGTTCTATCTCATTATCAGTGCGATTATTTTTCAAAATCTAGCCTGAATAGTTTTACCATCCAATTTCAGTTTTTATTGAAAACTTCAGAGAATCAGAATACACCAAATTGTAGGCTCTAAGGTGCACCTTAGTAAAGCAACCTAGGTAGCCCATCTTATCATTGCTACAGCTCGTGACACTGTCGATGTGTGCAAAGGGTTTCGTCTTTGCACTACCATAGAACGGTACTGCAGAATATTTGAAAAACGATGGGTTCTTGGCAGAAACGTCGAGAATATTCTCATGACGAGACAGCTATATATGATGTAACTGCATTAGAGTTCATATTCTGCTTTCTTCCGTCGTCCGCTTTTCTTCCATGGATGCTTGGCAAATTCTCTGTCGGATATCTATTACATTAGTAAAACGCAGAATGGAAGTGCGTGGCTTGTGATTGCCTGTTGCGATTGTCAGGGCTGCGATGCTTGCGTCCATGCAACCGATGAATCCTTTTCTTCCGAAGTGAAATATTTTATCAGCACCATGTTGGTGCCGATTGGACATATTGTGCATAGCATTAAAACTGCCCAAAGACTGCACTATGCAAATCACAGCTGCTTTCATATATTATTTGCTCACTGATCATTGACCCTCTTCGTTTCACAACATCACTATTGGTATAAGCTCACGAATGATGCATCTGCCAGATCGCCTTGCCATATGTAAAGAGTAAAGTTGAATTATTTGAGACCATTAGCATTCGATGTTTCGCCGGTGTGGTAGATGCTTTGCAGAATGCCAAAAGTCCGCACATTGCAGCCATTCTAAGACAATAATAAATACTGGTGCCTCATTTATTTCGTACGCTTTTCGATCACATTTGACTTTTTTCAATCGACTGCCTGCAGTAGAGCACTTTGAAATGTATTTATGCACGCTGCTACACAAGGCTTTTTCTGTGGACCAGGTCAAGGAACGAGAGGTCATTTGACGAAAGAATTACCTTGTCTCGAATAGAACTGCTTCTTTTGATAGCTTGAGCCATTATCGCATTTACGGTGATCAAAATTTGAGCTTGTCACCATCATGCGAGTTTTCGGACCAGCGGAGCATCCTAATAAACCTCCTCTGCCTAATCAGTCCTCCATACGTCTCGGATCACGTCACTTCCACGTTAAATGATCCTGAGAGCATATTTGCCGCACTTGGACTTCCCTCATCGTGGAATGCTCCCTGCTGCTCACATGGCTCCTATCCCCGCCAGCATTGCCGTCTGAATGATTGCACCACGGCGGGAATGTTGCGCAGTATAGGAATATCTTGAACTGTGGGCTTCGACTACCCTCATCTAAATTACCATTTCTCAACACAGGTAGTATGTTGAGGACAAGCCAAAAAGTGTATTAGAGAGGTGTAGTTCAACATGAAAGAGAGGCTGAATAGACAAAAAGCATAGTGCAATGCAGCGAAGAATCTCATAGAATTGTATTAAAATGTGGGTGGCGAAGGAATATTTGCAAGGGAAGTCAATGACAAAATGGACTGAAATTTCAACGAGTAACGAACAAGACGACCAACGACGGCCTCAAACAGTCGCTATTGCGCAGGCGATAAGTGGATTATGCAGATATGTATTTCACATTCTCTGCTATCAGCTCCATAACTCAACGACAGTCCAGAAAAATGCGGAATAATTGCTTCGCATTTTAATTGATGTGCCCACATGGAGAGATTCAAAAGTTTTTGTTCGTGTGGTCCGGGCATTAAGAATTGAAAACCAACATACATGCGAATTTTCTCCTCGAACTCAATTTTCGAGTGTTGCTTAATGCAAATCTTGATGAGTTGTGGGTAGCGCAATATATTGGGTGGACTCTATTGCGCTCTACGTTGACTAAGTGAGGAGTCCAAGTTAATTTAGTTTCGGAGCTGGGTTGAAGGCTTGCGCACAAACGTAGGCTAACAAAAAACTCTATATGAAAGTGCAGATGCAAAAGCGCTGACTAAGGTTTCAAAACAATGAACTTCACATAGAGGGAGAAACTTGTGAATGTCATCTGAAGAGCGCTGTCTCTAAGAGCTACTCATTTTGCCTTAGGCGCATATTGACAGGAAACACCTCGTCACAATGTCTTTAAGCTCTTTTCTTCTCGTTCTGATATTTGTGTGAAACTGACTACCTTTCGTTGCATACTACTGAGAAGCATCAAATACTGGTGCCTCGTCTACTCCACTTGAATTTACTTGGAAACGAATCATGAGACTTTAGTAACCTGCGCTACATGCTATCAGCATCGGCAGCAGGAACTCATTTCGCTGCTGCATTATTTTTGAAATCACGATAAAACTTCGAAATTTTACATGAAAATCGCCTAAAATGCTTGTTTGCACAAAGACAAATTACCCTTGGTAGATCATCTTCACAGGAGTGGGGCTTCTAAGTATTCGTTGAAAGAGGGCAGCGGATGACTATGCCCCCTTATCTCCTCGTTCACCTTTCAGCAGTGATTGAAGGTGGTGCACCAAATGATTTTTCACCTTTGGAGGGAATGGGTGCTTTCGATGTCACTATCCTCTGTAAATCGGAGGTAAGAAGAGTTCGGCCGCAAACATATTGTGTTGCAACGTGAGAACTATATTTCGTCTGTGCAAATGTTGACGTCGTCGAATGGGTCAATAAAGAGTTTTTTGTCACGAAGAGGGTTTTTTTGCTCCTCAATCAATTCTTGTCACTTGTCCACAAAATTTTTTGAACGATTAGTTTCGCAATTTCGAAGGTGCCACCATAGCTGCATGAATTTTTCACTGAACAGATCTTCAACAACTGTCCGGTCACAACAATATGAACTTTTGCAGGCTCTGAGGAGCGACTGGTGTTATGCATTTTGTTCTATCAACAAAAGTGTCAGAAGGAACTTAACATATGCCAAATCATTACAGGCATTTTCAATCCACTGAGGAGTTGGAATCTATTATGAAACACTTCGCGATAGATTATTTAGCGACCTTCACAGATCGAATGAATTATTGATGACAGCTTAAATGTTCCTTAATGCTAATTAGTGTTGTTGATGATAAACATATGCCGACAGTCACTTAATAATAGCGTCGTCCGAAACTGACGTCACGTTGATCAAGCGGCTTCAGTTTGCGACTGTCACCTTCTAGCAGCTAATTGCCACCACTATATATCCATCACATTCCAGATTGCGTTATCATCGGTTCAGAGAGCATCTTTGTTCTAGAACAGTTATTTTATTCGCCCGCGTTTAATGAATAAAGTTGATTTAAAAGTTCGGCTACCGATGTAGCATTTTTAATTTATTATATAAACAAAAAAACTAACCATCCTGTGAAAAAAGTCAGATTGATAGGTCACACAAATCAACGGTCACTTCTCAGCTTATGACCTCTTAGCTGCTCCTGAGTCAAAGCAGGATTCATTCGGAGCAGATATGGAATAGTGCATTACAACGACTAAATCAGCTAGTGCCGTGCTAACTGACAAAGTGGTAGTAAAAATGCCATTATATAGGGAAGTTATACATGCATCGTTGATCGAACTTCACGCATCATTGTCGACACACATCTCTGCTCACTTGCTTTCACATTGAAAATACTGAATACGATGTAGCGGAAAAGCCGATTTCGCCTTTTCGGTGAAGCAATAGTTCTCTAATATAGTGTATGAGATCAGTTAAAAATAATAGACGCTTCATGATGGACGCATTGCTTCGATTTCAATTTGTGTCCATAATAGATAAGCTTAACGCATTCGCTCGCATTAAATATTTAATTGTCAGCTGCTGATGGTCAATGCAAGAGATTATGAAGTAGGCTACCCAAAACAGCTGCTACCTATGTGAGGTTGTTTATTCGTTAAGTGTTTATAGTGGAAACAAGCTCTTCCTTCAAATACAATTTCTATACTAATAACTAAGACAACTCCGCCTCTTTATTGAGAATGAAGAGGAACCTTCATTTCAGCATATCCATTCTCAAGGCGCTTGTATCCTAGCAACAACACCATATTGCAGAAATCCGTATTGAGAAGACTCAATCGGAAGGATACATTTGTTGAAGCCATATTGATTAATTACTGGGCGAAATTGCTCGTCAGTAGCTCGAAAGCCAATCACATTAAACGTGAAAGACAAGGCCGGTAATTCGAGAGTGCATCACGAGAGCTATAAATAAGGAAGTACATATTTTGTCACCTAGTTGACTAAAAACCAAAATACGGCGGTCTCTACACTTCGAAGAAAGATCGAACATAACATCCTGGGATGTGCTTGGACGGCATTTAACTTGTAGGAAGCCCCAGTGATCGAAAAAGGGAGGAGTGCAATGTTAGCTTAATAGAAGGGAAGAGGAAGGGTGGGTAAGCGGGGGAGGACGAGGGGGAGCGATAAGAATCAGCAGCGATCGTGCCCCAGTCGAGCATCGTGCGTAAGGTGCTTACTGCAAACAGCATCTCATCGGCATGACAGGAATAACGCTTGTTTTTCTAACTGATACAGCCTTTGTATCTGGATGCTTGGGTTTGTTTTGCAGCCTTCATATACGGAAGATTGAGAGATTTTGCTACGCGGAATCGAACTTGGCGGTTCATCTTTCTGAAGATGCTCGTGATAGAGTTGAGGCTCATGATAGAGTTGATGCGATTTGCGTTTTCGTATTCCGCTACTTAAATTCTTCAGTTTCTCTGATCACTAAAAACAATTAGAACGCGAAAGCACGCACTTGTGTTGCACTTAACCAAGCCGCATCCAACTATCTTCCGTAAAACTCGTGCTTTTTGCGAAGCAATTGGCGGAAAAGCCCTGTCAACACTCACCACTCTTCAAAGACGTTGGCTCAATTTGAGAGTTATGTGGATTACACTCAACGAATTTTTTAGTCACACCTTCAGCTGTTCCACAGGTTGCATTGCTAAGCAGACAAGCTTGTACTTGTGAGAATGCAAGACGATACCACAATACACGTTGCAAATGCAAATTTAACGAACTGAGTAATAATTCGAAGCGGAAGGGAGGTAGACAACTCACGACTTATCATCCCAGTCTCCGATTCGCATTGCTACAGGTACAAGAGGACGCCTGATCGAGCTGATAGGTGAAAGATCACGTCACTTCGGCATTGACGACTTCGCCAATAGCGATGCCCAGTGAGGTGTATATATCGCATCTATTTTTCATTGGTGAGTAGGCGAAGCTTCAAATATTTGCATCATGCTTTGTAGAAATTTGTAGTCGAGCATGCTAGGACGCATGAAGAAAAATGCTTCATCCATTCTAACGCTGCAAGGTGTGTTTTCAAAAGCCGCAAGCAATCGCACACAAAGGAAGTGGAATTGCACGAGGAGGGAACTGATTTAATGAGCAAACGAAGCCTCAGTCCGTGCAAAGAGTCGGAACGTTCAGCTATCAATTGTTTTCCTATTATTTTTTAAGTTGAAGAAACAAGAAAAGTGTGGTACTCGAGCGTCATCTCGCATCGTTTATGGATCGCTGTTTTGAATCCCAAATGCGTTAAATATTTCTGAAATCCATGAAATGCATAGTATTTCTGAATTCATCGCTCCGAGAAACAGCCGTCATATGACCAGCGGACCGTATGACATAATTGAAATGACCAATTTTTTGCCTTCAGTAGTCTTCACAGATTATTAGAAAAAATGTAATCGAGCAACACTGAATGAAGAGGCAGAAAAACAGCATCATGATTGGAAGGATGGTGGGACGGCAATGTTTCATATTCAGCTGTGGATTGATGCGGCCGAATTAGGGGGGGGGGGGGGGGGGGGGGG